>JAIPRL010000173.1:0-39491 GCA_025469235.1 Pemphigus obesinymphae
ATGAATTTATTATGGCCCGAAGGAGTAAAATATGAAAATGTATTTTTATTTTTGTCCGATGCCGCTCCGTATATGTGTAAAGCAGGTAATGTTCTGAATGCATTTTTCCCTAAACTAATACATGTCATGATACATGATAAGTTATCACTAATATTCAGCATTCGAATATTTAAAAAACATACTCTAAAGTTTTAAATTTCTTCTGTTATACCACTATGGGCTTTAAATCATTGTCAGATCGATAAATTGTGTAACACTTGCCATCTAAGTAAAGTTATTTTAATGTAGACTAGTTTATAAATATACTATATATAATGTAATAATAGTAGTACTTATATAATGCAATAATCGAAAACTAGAAAAATCATGTTTGTAAGTACAAAAATCACAGCGATCTTTCATAAAGGGATACACGATGATATAACATATCATTTTAACAATATCTACGAAATTAATTTCGCTTATATAAATATCGTAATTTTATATGTAACATTATATGAATAGTAATGTAAACGGTATACGCTCAATATTGGTTTTATTATACGGTACAATGATCGGTTATTCGTGATAGGTAAATAGTGGTGGAATCCAGTGGTTAAACTAATTTGAAAAAATAAAGAAATTAATAGTTATAACCATAAAATAAGAAAATTAAAAAAACCCTAGCATGAAAATTTAACATTCAAAGCAACATTGGATTCCTGGTATATAATAAATAGGTGCATTACAAATAACAAAAACAAATACAAAACTCCTCTTTTTGAATAATAGCAAAGCGATAATTTTATTTAAATATAAAAATGTATATTATAAATATAGTATTTTTTAAATTTACAACATAAATAAAAATAAAAAATTACATCGTTAAATTAGAAAATTACTTAATATGTGTGTATTATTGAAACAATTTAACAAATTTGAAAATAAATTACCAATGTTTTAATTTGAATTAGCAATACATGTTTTAGTTAACTATGAATTCTAAATCATTGCTATTAAAATTAAAACCGATTTATCATTTATATTTAATGTGTAGTATGTACCTACTATTCGAATGGATTAAAATAATTCAAAATGTGCTTTGAATTTCCGTTTAGCCGTGTAATACATAATTATAACATGAGATTATCTGGCTGAAAAATTTCATTCAACACATTAAGTACCTAGCTTCAATATACTTATCAAACATTTTATTTTTCATGTATATGTCAATATTTCAATATTTATTAAAAAGTATTGTTTATTATGTTCTAGCTTTTGCTATAGCCTACCGTACTCTATTAAATGTTCTAGGAGGTATGATTCATAATATTTTTAATTAAAAAAAAATTAATTATTTTGATGGCATACGCCTTCGACCGAAATGATCATATTAGCGTTATGTTTAGTGTTAGAAAAATTACTTTTTTAAAGTTCTCACTAGACAAAATTTCACTATAAATAAGTACGAAACTGTTAATTGAAAATACGGGGCACGAGTAACATTTCCAACATTTTGTCGGGGTACCGGAACACGTAACAAACGTATTTGAACACGAACAACGTATTCAAATACGGTCGTATGGGATATATAGGTGCATGATTATGAACAACAACAGATTCAGAAGTTATGTCGACAAGCCGTCGATCTGTTCCATGTCATTGATAGATTAAATGCTCTGCCCCAATCTCCGTGAAGTTCACAATGCGCTACCAGATTGGGTTGGAATGATCTGTTTTTTCTAATTTCTAGGGAAGTCCCACAATATCTATCTTCACTTCATATTCAGACTATGGATATTCCATCATGATTTTCTCTTCCAATTGATTAGATAGAAATCTTTGGGAACCTAACCGGGCAATGAGAGTGAACCTCTTAACGTGGCCGAGCCATTCACCGTAGCGAGAACCACAGACTTTTGACACATTATAAGGGAAATTCCGTCATATCTAGGATAGTGGGTCATATTTAATCATTTTAAAACCAAAATATGCCTCCATCCATTTAGAATCTAATAGTACCAAATGTTATAAAATGATCATGGTTTATTCTTATAGTTCAAATGAAGATACGTCTTTTCTGCTTCTGGATTAACGGTAAATTTATATTAAATTATAATATTTCAATAAGATATATATATAAGTTAAAAAGAACAACTTTTTCTGATTTTACCAAATTATATTGCCACTTATAAAATGTTTTATAATTATATATTATTATATACCTATTAATATAAAATAAGCAATATTTGGAAATTCATTTATTTAGAACACATGTTATTATTATTATACAGAAATAAATAATAATACTGTTTTTATATTTTACAACAATATAAAATACATACAACATAACTCGGGACAATATTTGAATTTTAAAAAAATATTATGGTTTTACATATTATATACCAAATATATCATGGCCGCAATTTACAATATATAATCGTGACTTTAATACATAGGTTAATAGTTACTATAATTAAGAAACTAAATTGTACCTAATACAATAAATAAAACTACCTATAACTATCTTGAACGATATGATTTATATTATGCTAACTATAAAAATCCATATATAGGATTTTAAAAATTCATAAAATTAAAATGTTCAGGATTTTGAATTTAAAAAAAAAATGACCTATACACAGATAATTTTGTGATTTTAAATTAAGATTTTATCATTATTTACTATAATATTGCCTACAAGAATAGTGTAACTTCTACAAATTAAAGTTACAATTTGAAAACAAATTTTAAACAAATTTTCTCTTATTTAATTTTAATGTAACGAATTTAGTAACGACACCAGTGAATGAACAGTTAAAGATTTATATTTTTTAAACAATTTTTATAAGGACCTATTTTAACATTTTTTATTCTTTTTATTGTTCATAAACATATTATTAATATTAACTGGATTTAACGTTTTTATTATTTATGTATATTCCAACATATTACACTTAAATATCATGTGTCAATTACCAAGTGAATAAACGTTCAATACAGTGAATAAACATATAAAAATCAATGAATAAACAATGCATTTTATAGGTAGGTAACTATTACTTAGATGTACAATTTATACCTAAATAACAAACTTAATAATTTGACAGTAAAAAGGTGAATATTTTTAAACAAATTGTAACTTATATAAAAATCAACAAAAAAATAAAATAAAATATATAATCATCTGGTCAATTTATAAAAAAGACTTGATAAACAATACTTCAAACAATTTAATTAAAATAATACAAATAGGTATAGTATATATTTATTTTATTTTTTTTTATTTATTTATTTATTTATTTTTTTTTTTTTTGGTGTTGAGTTACTTGTAGAATTATTTATATACATAAATAAATACCCAGTTTCTACAAAATAATTTGTTTTTATTTAACAAATACGTATTTCGAAAACAATGTTCTCATCTTCAGTGTTAAACAACTACTAGTACAACAACAGTAGTTGTTTAACACTGAAGATGAGAACATTGTTTTCAAAATACGTATTTGTTAAATAAAAACAAATTATTTTGTAAAAACTGGGTATTTATTTATATATAGGTATAGTATAACAATTAATATTTAATATATTAAATATATTTGATATAAGCTATTTTAAAATGGTAGGAATTTGAATTAAATTGGTACAACTTTTATAAAATTTATTTAGTATGAGACTATACATATGTTGTCATACTACTTATCTAACTATTCAGATGTTTAAAATAAATGGATATAACTTTATGAGTACCTACCTAAGTAAGTAGATAATTTCTACTAGGTTGTAACGTTCCAAAAACGGTATAAACAGTCCAACGGACTATAAAAAATAATTTATAATAATGGTTCAAATGTGAACCAAGAAAAAACATTAAAAACAGAACATACCAAAAATCAAGTAATCGACAAAACAAATAGAGAGATACCGGTAGTGTCATTTAGAGGTGGAACTAGACGTGAAACGTTGGAAGATACAATGCGATGGCGCGAACCGGACAGAAAAGCGCGCTATTGACAGCCGTTTCTAAATAACCACTTTTTAAAGCCAAACAAAAAGGATCACCCTAATCAAAAGTATATAAATGTGACATGTAAAGGAACTACAAGAGCAGGGATAATCATATACTATGAATTATGACGGAAACGGCTACAGGTTTAAGTACCAATACACTACTTTTCAAAATACGAGAAATGACCCGAACTGCGCTGAGGACACTACATATGAATAAAATAAATAAAAACAACAACACTCGTTTCAATTTTTATCAATGAGATGCCCAACTCTCTAGGTGCAAAAGCCAATATGTACGCCTACGATACTATGTTCTACCATACCAGAATGAGTAAACATCACGCAGCCATGAAACTACAGCATCAAGTTGACTTAGCGTCAAAATGGCTCTCGGACTAGAGAATGTCCATTAATATGGAAAAAACTGTTGCAATTCTATTCGGCGACAAAATCTCAGCGGACATAAAATCTGTAGTGATTAACGGACAAAAGATCAAGTGGACCTCGTCGGTAAAATACCTTGATGTAACTCTGGATTCAAAACTAAAGTTCTCCAAACACATTCACCAAATATGCAGCAAAGCTAGAAGAATCAGAGCAGCACTCTATCCCATATTAAATAAGAATATCCCTATTCCAATCAAGTCAAAAATGAACATCATTAACATGTACATAAATATTATCCTAACTTACGCCGGCCCAGCTTGGGGTGTACTCGCATCCCAGAGTGCATGGTCGAAACTTGAAACCGTGCAAAATATAGCATTCCGAACAATCACCGCATCTCCATGGTATGTTCGCAACAAAACCCTAAGACGCTCTCAGAAGCAAAGTCAATCAGGGAGTCGATAATATTAGCTTCTCATGACATGTTCCACAAAACTACCACTTCTCAGCACATTCACCTACAAAACATCGCACTAGCCAACACAACAGCCGATTGGAAAAGAGTCCGCCCTGCCAGACTACTAGAGTAGTCTCAAATCATTCTACCAAGTCAAGTTCACCTTATAATCCAAGTCATAGCCCTCGGGGCAGAAACTTGTGCCAACGAACGGCTACGCCGTTCATCCAACCATGCAATGCAACACTCGTTACCAAGAAAAAAGCCCCCGGGCCTAGACGGAATAACAAACGCCGCACTCAAATTACTACCCAAAAAGATGATCCTCACACTCACCAACTTCCTAAACGGCTGTCTTAGGTCTTTCTACTTACCTTCTGCCTGCAAAACAACCACAATAATTCCAATCCCAAAACCGGGGAAGATACGGACAACCTGGGAACCATAGGCCGATCGCCCTTCTTTCCTCCCTCTCGAAGGTGTATGAACGAATAATCCTACAAAAACTCCACGCTTATACCCACAGAAAGATCAAAGAAGAACAATTCGCCTTTCGCTAGGGCCACTCGACAACGCTCCAATTAACTAAAATAATAGACACAGTAAGCATCAACCTCAGTCACAAAGTACAAACTGCAGCGATTTTCGTAGATATTGCCAAGGCGTTCGACTCAGTTTGGCACGACACACTCCTATACAAAATGCCCAACCTAAATATCCCTACTTCAATGACTAAAACCATACAATCCTTTCTCTCAAATAGACTAATTACCGTGAAGGTGGAAGACAAGTTTTCGTCAACCCGTAGGGTAAAAGCTGGAGTACCGTAAGGCTCATGTCTTTCTCCCACACTCTTAACCATATTCACCAACGACATGCCTGTACACGAAAAAGCTTCCATAGCGTTATTTGCGAACGACACTATGTTCTTCACGTCAAACAAAAACGCAAAAAGAGCCCAAATCAAACTCCAAAGGCAGGTAAATCTGGATTCGTACTGGTTTCACAAGTAGAAACTCAAGGCAAACCCGGCTAAAACTATCGCGGTAATGTTCGGCCGTACTCTCTCAAACAGAATCCAGCCAATAACATTCTTCGGATCACAGATCACGTGGTCTCCCCATGTTAATTACCTAGGCGTTACCATTGAGCCAAAACTAAACTTCCAGTCCCACGTAGATCAAAAAGTGAAAAAAGCCACTAGAGTTCGAGGCATGCTATACCCGATATTGAACAAAAAAAGTCCCTTGTCCTTGAAAACTATACCTACTGCATGCATTTATAATGTTGACGTGTTGTTATCATCACTGACTAACAGGACTAGAAACCCACAGATAGGCGGTTAAAGGAGGTTTTCAACGAAATGTAATAGATTGGGTAGAGTACAGAAGTACAAATATATCTTAGAACCCCATCGTCATCTTTAACACTTAATCGAGAAATAAAAAAAGTTAATTATAAAAATAAAAAATTCTCAAAATTAGCCTAAACCTAAAATTTTTATATGGCATTAATGCATAAATGTAATAATAAAAATATTTTACATGATTGTATTTATTTTATTTATTAGTATGTTATTTGCAACGTTCTCGTTAGATAGCGCTGGGGTTTAAAACCCAATTTTACCTCTGTATCCCGCACTATATATTACATCTTGTAACCACATTATTGCCTTCATTTTCAGTCTTGTTAGTCCGTAATAATCATATACATTTTGTAAACATACTTCTCTTTGATAACGAATATTAAGCTTCAATAGATTACACAGCATAATATAATAAAAAGACGGATACTATATTTATATCTGTGGGTTTATTTTACTATAATAATAATAACAAATTATTATTAACATAGTTTAAATAATGAATATAAAATATTTAATATATTAAACTTATACATAAATACATTTTAAAAGATCCTAATCTAGATAGTAAAAAATTATATAGTAAGTAATTTTTCTCAAATAATTTATATTTAATTAAATATAAAATTATAAATAAACACCTAATTTTTATATCCTGAGTTAAATTAGAAAAAAAATGTTTTGCTAATATATGCAAGTTTTTTTTTTAATATTAATAATGATATTATGAATTAGATCGTACAATGAAGTCGTTACCCCATGTAATATAAACAATATATCGTGTTTATTTTTAATTTTTTTTTCTGAAACAAACTTTTCGAAAATAAGAAGTTGAGTGGGTGTTTTGGTATAAAAAATGGGTAAATTGCTCTATGTATATTGTATAGTACTGTTGTTTGGTCAAATACTCGACAACAGTATACGGTATTATGTAATAATAACAATGTTTGTGCCAAAAGTTATATTTAATTACCTTCAAGATTTTTAATTTTAACTATTTTATAAACCTTAGAGGAAAATTCTTGTAAAATGAGCTATTAATTGGTGTGATTTAAGCACTTTTACAATGATATATTTTTTTTTACACCAAAAATTTGATTAGAGAATTTGGAAGAATGAGTTAACGTTTATTAATATCATTCATACTTTCTGTAAAAAATTATAACAATAAGAAAAAATGATTATCTAACCCAACGTTATGAACCGTAAAGTTAACTAACCAAACGTTATCTACCTTAATATTAAATGCTTTTTGCACAACAGCAGTTAAAACTAAAGTAAAGCACCGTTAATATTATTTTCTAAAATATGTCTTTGCACATGCGCTCCGTAAATCGGTACAGTTATTTTATAATCGTAATAAGTTATTTTCAATCATTTAACGGGTACGGCAAGTTGAATTATCGTACCTGCTGATCAGTTACTATGACGTAGATATCACTGATGATATTCTTTTGGGAAACCAAAATATACCTCTTCTATTTCGTTTTTAATAGGATCTTTTTAAGCAAAGCTGGTTTGAATTGAAGATGTGGTCTTTAAATTGTTGTGAAGCGCTGCATTGGATTCTTCAAAAAGTTTAATCATTGAATTGGTTTTTCGATCCCAATAATGATAATATATCTTATGATTTTGGACCATCACTAAAATCCAATTCCTAATATTATATTTGGTTACCATCAGTGTTGGGTTAACGAAATTACATTTTCGAGTAACGTTATTGTAACATCCTCATATAATTTTTGTTGTAACATAAGAGTAACTATGTTAGTTATTTGTAAGTAACTTTGTAGAATAAAGCGTACAGTTTATAAATAAAAAAAAAATGTATTCTAATAAATTCATCCAAAATTAGAAGTAGGTACTTATGATATTGAATTTCATAATATTCAACTGACGATTATCAAAAAAAAAATAAAGATATTTTTGATATTTTATTTTATTATTTTCATTTTTACGTACTTTACATTTTACATTTTTACAAACGTTGAACGTCATTGTAACTAGTTACTATTACATTAAAAAATTAATGTAATGGATTAAATCGTTGAAAAATCATGGTCAGGGCGGTATTGTTCTCGTGGCTATGATTAAGGAGAGAGTTAACTTGTATTACTTGTGCATACTTTCTGTAAAGAAGTATAATAATAAAAAAAAGTCATCTATCCTACCGTTATGAAACACAAAGTTAACTTACGTAACGTTAAATAATTTAATGTTAGCTGATTTATACGTAGTTAATAAATTCTAAGAATTATATTATATAATTTCATACTGCTTTAAATAAAATACACAACTTTTTAATATAATATTTTCATCATTTTATTAAACTTTGAGCTAATTTCCCCACGTAATAAAATAGGGGCAACAAAATTTAACAAAATTAAGTTACCTATATGGAAAATATAGTGCCTTTAGTATAGTTATACAACTCTATAAATAAATATATAAGTAATATCTTTATAATGCATAAGGCTGGAAATTCAACTTCGTTGAATCCCAATCCGCCTACAAATATACCGGTTTTATGGATTGAGAAGAAGTCCTATTGCAACGAAAATCTAGATTTATGGCTAATAAATAAGTTCGCTTATATATTGTATGGTGTAATTAATTTAAAGATCTATTTTTCAGAGATTGAATCATAAAATCCTATTCCATTTTAGCATGCCTTTTTTCATTTTCATTTTTATTTATTTATTTTTTATTTAAATTTGTCTAAACTTAACAATGACAATATTATTTCAAGCAAAGTTTTTGTATCTTTAAGTAAATTAATGAACTGTTTAGGCCATTTTTTATTCTGTATTAATTTATTAAAATCTGACTTTTTGTTATTTATCAATTTTCCAGCAAACTAACGTTCTAATAGTAGAAAAAATATCCTCATACCTAGAAAAATATATCCTGTCCATATAATTTTTTATATATATAAATATCGTAATCTATGTAGTATATAAATAAATTATTATTTTTATTTATACCTACCATTCAGTACAATTCTTCACATCAATCAATCACAGTCTTCTCATATTTATCGGTCCGTATGGACGTGCGGTCGCTTATTCTGCGCGTCTATGGTACGGTCGTTCCTATGTTAGTGTTTATCGTATTTGCTCGTGCCGTTTATCTATTTGTTTTATCAGTTACCGATTATTTGTGTTTTTCGTACTCATTAGTAATTTAATTTTATACCTATCTACTTGTCAATAAGAGTGGTAAAATTGACGAGATTTTAACCTGTACAAATGAAATTAATTCTAAGCAAGTTCAAATTATCACTTCCATAGATACCTACTCAAAATGAAAATTTGAACAAATTATATAGTAGATTTGGAGGGTTATTAAAAACAATGTCTTTTCTATCTGAAGATAACAAAATTATAAAAGAAAAAATGAATAATCCTAATAAAAAGGTCGAACTTTTTTGAATGTGATAGTAAATTATGTTCCTCGACTACTCGAGATCATAATATTATCTCCGAACTAATAAATAAGCGAATAAGTGCTAATAACATACTCATTTTTAATCTATCGGATAACAAATTAAAATGAATGATATTTTTAATAAAACATTGAAATCAAATGTTAATAATATTTCTTGTTCTCGTATCGGCAAAATTGTAAATCTACCTAAAAAACCACAACCCGTAAAATTTGTTTTTCAAATTCCAACAGAAATTTTCAATATTTTAGGGTTGTAAGTAAATTTACGATCTTCATCTGATTCAAATGATAGTAGATATTCTTTGAACAGTACAGTTAAACAACGAGACCACATGTCAGCTTTGGGAGAAAATTACAAGGCCGTAGAAACGAGAACGAGAACAATAATATAATTAAGTATATAAGGGTATTCCAACCATTGTTAACATTTCAAAAAATATTTAGAAACTTTCAATTTACAGCTAAGTAGGAATTTTTTATCAAAATGTTCGTAGACTATTTAGTAAACTAAATTTTTAAAGTCTTTGTCCCTTATTCGTATGTATCTAATAATTGTTTTCACTGAATCATGGTTCAATAATAATACTCAATCGACAGAATCAGGTTTGGACGATGCGTCACAGATGCGATAGAAATACTAAAACAAGTTCGTGATCTAGAGGTAGCGGTGTATTGAAAGCTATTCGTAACTTTTTCCTAGCTATACCGATTTCAGTCTCTACTAGTAATATTGAACTTCTATTTATACATATTCAATTAAACAATCAGTCTATTATTATTACGAGTAGTTCAGTTTACATTTCCAACCGATCAGATGAAGATGTGTTTAATGAATATTATAACTGTATAAATTCAATATTCTCGAAGTATCCTAATGCAATTTTCATTTTAATTTGCCGTCATCGAAGTTATCTAATATGTCTTGTTATTTAAATAATCAATTATCATACCTTAATTTTTCTCAGTTCAATGATATAAAAAATATTAAAATGCAATATTTGACCTTGTTATTTCAAATTCATTTCTTCTTAATGTTACTGAATTAGTCCTATTATTCCTGTGGATCCATTACATCATCGTTTAAATATTATTATTGATTATTTATAAAATGAAAATTTAAAATTGTATAATAATTGTTTAAACAGGAAAACTGATGATTATATTTAAAATTTTAATTACCTAGACTCTATAGATTGATTGAGTGAATTAGAGTTTGGTGATATTAATGATAGTGTATTATTTTTTTTTACTTTCATATTAATTATGTAATTAATACTTTTATTCCTAAATTTTTCAATTCAAAAATAAAATTTCCAGATTGGGTTAAAAATGATTTAAAAATATTAATTATTCGTAAAAATAGTATTCATCGTTTATATAAAATGTCAAATAATTTAAGTTAGAATTTATTTCATTAAGGAAGAAATGCCGATATTTAAGATTACGTGATTATAAATTGTTAATTATTATGTTCAACGTTTGGTTAAGGACAATCCAAAATTTTTTTGGTATGATATTTATGTATGTCATATCTTGATTCTGGAGCAAATTCTGGTGATGCTATTGTTAATTTATTTAAAACATATTTTTATTAATATGATTCTATAATGGCATTTATTTTATTTGTAAGTACATTGTTATAAATTTATATTTTGAGAAATAGTCCACATAATATACATATTTTTTTTATAAAATTGTAATAGTAACTATAAGTTTTACTATAAAATAATAAAAATATTTTTGAGAGTATTTTGTATCTTTGATACTTGTATCTTGTATCCTATAAAAAGATACCAAAAATGAATGTATCATGTACCAAGATACTTTTCTTATATTATCTTGCCTAACCTTGCCTATATTTAACATGACAATTTATATTAAAGTATTAAATCGCACTTAATTGGGATTTCAATACTTATTGATTCTTCTACTGTAAAAAAAAATAATATTTTTACGTTGTTATAAAACCCATTGCATTTCCCTATTTTTAAAAAGTGTGCAGTACGAATTGTTTTGTAAAATAGGGTCTGCCTTGTACCTAAATAGGTACATTCACATATATATAATTTATGTTTCATCCAAAAGCACAAAAAAAGTAAACGATTGTTTATGTGTATAATATATAGCCTATATGTATAAGTATATTTTATCAATTAATAAATAAACAAAACAATAAAATAAAACACTTTCCGTCTCGTATTTTTATTTTAGAAATCCGCAGAAAAGTATACCGCATATTATAATATATACTCTTAACGTGTTGTTATCATGTACATTTTGTAAACAAACACCTCTTTTATAATAAATATTGGTCTTTAATATATTACACAATTTACAAAGACAGTTATCTATATATATAGGTATATATAATATATCTGTGGGTTTATTTTATTAAAATAAAAATAACATTTTATTATAAACATAATTTTAATAATGAATATATATTATAGGTATACATTATATAATATATTAAACTTATACATAAATACTTTTTAGGGGATCCTACTTTAGATATTAACGAAATATTGAGTAAGTAATTTTTCTTAAATATTTATATATAATATAAAATTATAAATAAATACCTAATTTTTATAACCCAAATTGTATTAGAAAATAATGTTTTGTTAATATATGCAACTTTTGTACTTTGGAATTATTGATATATTATGAATTAGATTGTGTAATGAAGTTGTTGGCATCATATTATATAAATAATATATAGTGTAAAATATTTTTTACTGGAATTAATTTTTAGAGAAGAAGGAATCGAGTGGGAGTTTTGGTATAAATAACAATATTGATAGCTAAATTGCTCTATATATAGTACCATTGATTATAAATTACTAATGATAATCAATGTATTGTTATTAAGCAAGTACTTGACCACGGTATATGATAGTATATTTTAATAACAAAGTGTGTGTCAAAATGTATATTTAATTACCTTCACAAGTTACATATAAATAGGGGAGTTTTCAACACTTTTATAACGATAATTATTTTTTTACGCCAAAATTCTACCAGGGGATTGGGGGGAGTAAGTAAAAATTTATAACTTTACTATCGTGCATACTTTCTTTAAAGAAGTTATCTAACGTCCAACATTATAAAACGTAAAGTTAACTAACGTAACGTTAACTAACATAAAATTAACTATATTTACATTTACTTATAAACGATAACCAACGCAATGTTAACCAACCGAATCTTATTAACCAAGAAATAACTAACGTAACGTTAAATCATTTAACGTTAGCAGATTTTCACGGAAATACTAAAACTTCTAGAATTTTAGAAAGTGCTTCCATAGGTGTTTACATATCAAAAATTTCATACTGATTTAAACACGCCCTTTAAATGTAATATTTTCATTAATATATTCAATATTGAGCTCATTTCTTCACGTGATTAAGTATAGGTATCAAGTTTTAAAAAAATTAAGGCAATCTTATGAAAAAAATTATGTTTTTAATATATAAAACTAAAAATATAAGTATATACTCGAAATTAATATTTATATAACGCATAATGCTGGAAATTGAATTATTCTAATTGGTATTGACCTAGTATATACTTAGGTATAATATATGAATTCGTGAGAAAAAAAATTTTGGTGCAGCTAAAAAAATGTATACATTTTCTCCCTTGATAAACAACCATTAATTTAAATACTCAACTAACATTATATAATAGTAGTAAGGCAGGCCTTGTAGTCTCATTTCTTTGAATCCCAATACACCTACAAATAAACCGGTGTTATCGGATTAAGAAAAAATCCTATTTTAAAATATAAATGTACCTAATACTAAATAAGAAAAATATAGAATATAAAATTTAATATTGTATAATTATTATTATAATACTTATCATATTCATTTTACGGGGTGGTTTTTTTTTTTAAATAGTATGTAATTGTATTAGTATCTAGATTCTAAGTATTATTTACCATACCTAACTCAAAAAAATAAAAATAAAAAATAAATTTTTTGTAACTGTTTGTAAAATGTAATTACCTACTTTTCATTTTTATATTATGTACACTGGCGATGTTGTAATACATCATTACATTAAAAATTAATATTTAAATATCTATGGATATCAAAATAACGGGTTTATGGTGTTTTCCTAATCAAATAAAATTGTTCAATTAGACCTCTGTGGAAGTTTATCATAATGTTATTAATATAATTTGAGTAATAATTATAATATAGTATATACTTTATTATACATACTTATACATAAATATTTTTAGCGTTAAAATCGTATTATAATCTTCCTCAAATATGGAGTAAGTAACTTTCTCAAAATTATTTATATTTGATTGAATATAAAATTATAAATAAATACCTAATCTTTATATCCCGAGTCATAATAAAAAAAAATATTTTGCTAATATATGCAACTTTTATATTTTGGAATTAATGACGACATTATGAATTAGTTCGTGCATTAAAGACGTTGGACTCACGTAATATAAATAATATATGGTTTTATTTTTTCTCTGGAACTTACTTTTTGGAAAGAAGGATTCGTGTGGGAGTTTTGTTGTAAAGAACATTATTGATAACTAAATCTTTCTCTCTATATTTTACTGTTAAGAGGACATCATACCTACATGTCGTACCTATTAATCATACCTACTAAATAATCATTTTTCATAAAAAATACAACACACAAAAAAAAAAGTTTTACTTTTTAATAAATTCAATAAGGTAAACATTTTTTCCATTTTAATTTTAGACTTATATTTATATACTTTATATACTTCATATTTTTATTTATTAAATTTAAACGTTGGATTTTGATCCAATTTAAATTAACTAATTTCAGTAAATTTACATGAGAATCATGCCAGACTTACTTTCTCTCATTTATGGCCAATATAATGATGCGTACAATTTTTATCAGTGCATATTCTTATTTATCTTATATACCTATTTATTTATAATTTTCGTATATCTTATGATAACGACTGTCATTATCAATACTGTGGCTACAGATACCTAATTAATTTTTTATGTATTAATTACATAAAAAAAAAAATATTTAATTATTAAGTTAATAGTTAATTGTTGGCTAGTTTTAAATTACAGTTTTAATTGTTTAGGTAATTTGCTGTGTTATCTTAACTATTTTATATCTTTGTATAAGAAGTTTATTTTACTGAAATAATAAAACGCAAAGAATTTGAAAAACATAATATTGGTACTCAATATCATATTATTGTTCTAAAATCTAAATAGTGATAAATATATAATATATTAAAACTACAACTATTTTGTTAATATCCATTTAGTATATTTAATACAGAAATTAAGTAGTAAGTGATTCTGCTCAAATAATATATATTTGATTAAATATAAAATTATAAACAAATGTTAATTTCGAATAATTTAGACAATATGTATTTAACATTTTTTGTTATGGAATATTTGAGGATATTGTGAATTAGATCATGCAATTCACTCATGTGTCTCTTATAGTAATATTATATTGATCTTTGATTGAATTCAACTGAATTGAAGTAAAATAGATTATGCAGAGTCAACCGGCAGAACTAATCATTGCCATATTGTATTTAATAAAACTTAAAACAAAAAAAGAAAAATAAGCATACATTGAACTGGCTGATTGGAAGAAATTTCAAACTAGACCTGGAAAACAAACATCTCCTATATGTATCTATAATAAAACCTATTAGGAGTTGTAGCATAAAATTGTTTGGTTATGCATTATGAAAATATTGCCCTTCAATGTATTATAGAAGCATACTGGCTCGACAGGAATGACATCATTCATCGTAATCTGGCGATATCATCGGATGAAATCTATGAATTTGATAATTCGCATATGAGTAGACATTATCTGCTCAATAAGTTTTTGACAACTCACTAAATAATAGGTATCTCAAAGTAGGTAATGTTAGGGGCTACCTCATAGGAGGTACGACTCTAATGAATGGAGGTATACCCTAAAACCTACAAAACCTGTATATGTGTATATAAATATTTAAGGCTGGCCATTAACGAGTTATAAGTTAAAATGTTAAGAGGACGTCACAATGAAGATTTTCAACGGTCAAAACATGTTTACGCAAAACAAATAAAATTGTATTTTAAAATAACATTCGAGTTAATATAGGTACTTATCATAAAATTGATAGAATACCACATTTTTGAGATAACCTCATTGACATTTTTTCAAATAATATGTTTACAAAAATTCACTGTCTTAAAAATGAGGGAAAAAATAGTGTTTTGTACCTTCGATAACGAGCTTAATATTTAGGAAATTGTAAAATCCCAATGAGGTTATCTCTGAAATGTCGTCATACATACATTTTATAATAGAAGTTATAACATTAAAATCTCCTTAAAAAGCCATTTTATTTGTTTTTCGTAAATGTATGTTTAAACAAATATCGCGACTGTGGTGTAATAAAAAAAACAGTATTGACACGGTACTATTTTTTAATTACATTTAAATTATATTAAAAAAATTTTGTTAGAATTTTATTTTTCTTAAAATAAATAAAAAAAAAATAGGCAAAGCAAAACCCCTTAATAATGGGGTGTGCAACGTCATCTTAAGTTAAATTTAATTAAGTTACTAAATCCGATACTTATTTTTTTTTATTAACTTTTAATAAATAAGATTATAAGAAAACTATATCTAGTATTATTGTGAATCATGGATCTCACTATCTTGACATAATTTTAATAATATGTATTGGTATGTCATTTAATATTGTTGTTTTAGGAATCATACAATCATGATGAGCCAACATTAATACGGTTACATAAGGGAATGTTTGTTTTATTGGCTTATACAATACAAACCAATTTATCTTTCGGGTTTAAACTGCTGATATTTTTGTGTTGCTCTAGATTTTATTAATATTATGTATATCCTATATAGAAAATATATTGATAGGATGGCCACTTGTGCCATTTATGCCCGTTTTAAATTATTATTAGTGTGAATACAAAAATATATGCATTTTAGCAGCTGAAGGTTATTTTTTAATTTTTTTATTGTCGGTTAAACAATTTAATTTTTATCTTAACTAGCTTAACATAACGAGATAAAAAAAATTGGTTTACTTAACTAGCGCTATAAATATATATACATGTGTGTGTGTGTTTGTATATATACACTAGCTGATCCGGAAATGCTATCATGTTTTTTTTAACATAATATTTATTAAATAAAAAAAATGTAAAGTGAATAATAGTATTCTATTAAACATAGATTCATTGAAAAAACACATCATTCAATTTAATAGGTACCCTATTTTGCGTTGCTGTGGCTATGATATAGAGTGAATGGAAAGTAAGAAAATATATTTTTCTATGGAAATCGTTTTTTATTGTAAACCTAGTGAATAGGAAATATTTATTTTTATCCGTTTCCTGCATTAACATAAAGATCAAGTAGTTTATCGACCCTAAAGCATGCTAATCTCATATGCCATAATCATATTATCCGGCCACTGGTGTGGCAAGACGCACACGTAATTTTACACTTAAGAACAGGCAGCCTATTATCTAATTGTATGTTTGTTGTGTACAAATCATTAGTATGTGACATATTTTAAAACACACGAGTAAAAATAGTAATAAGTGTAAGTGAAAAATAGTCATAATAAATATAGTCATTTGTCAGATAAAATTGTTTTTATTAAAACCTCGTAAAACGCTTGTATTTCCCGTTTCCGTAGAGACTTCGGAATAAAAAATATATAAAAACATAGAAATGCAACGTTATTTACAATTGCCAAGTCAATCCATCGGCCGCTTTTTGAATTTTGCAGCGGTTGCAGCGCCACCTATCGGATCAATTGTGAATTTAAACTATCCAGATCACTCATGTTACCAAATTATATTATTCATTATGTTATTATTATATTATTCTATCATTACGTTTTAAGAAAGATGTCATCGGTCAATCTATATACATAAATAAAAAATAATAAAATATTTAATTATCATATATCATTTAAACTTTACTTAACATGTAATTAATAATTTTTAATTAGAACTCCTTAAGAAATTCGAGTGTGTATTCTCTTAATTATGTCGAATTCTTGTAAGAGATCAAGGAAATAGAATTATATGATTTGGTTCATTTTACTGAAATAATTAGATTCAATAATATTAAACAACATGATTAAAGGTTTTTGTTATAAATATGGACATAATTCAATGAATAAAAATATATATTATAACTATAAATAATTTGTTGCTGGTAATCTAGCCTATACATTTCATATAGGTAAGTGATTTTTTCAAAGAATTTATAATTGAAAATACAATTATAGATAAATTTCTAATTATTATTTATGTATTAGTAGCATATACAGGGGTCATTTTTAAAGTAACCGTTAACGGGCAGAATTATTACTAATATTTTTCATTAGCAGTTAGTGGTACTCGAGCATGTCATTTGTAATAAAATTATGCTTTATTAATAAATTATTTATTATGATAATATCATTCCAGGAAAACGCATTTCTAGATGAAGCATGATGATAATTAATAAACAGTCATCATCTGATTATGTTTATTTATTTATTATTGAGTGATAATAAAGAGGCATTTATGTACATCACAGTTCTATATAATACAAAATATGGTTATGTCTGTTATGTGATTAATTTCAATCCCACGTTTTTGGAATCATTGTCTAAATTATAAATTAAATCATACGATTAACTCATTGGTCCGTATATAATACAATATACTTATACCAAATTCAATTAATAAATATACATCAATAATAACAACTGTGATATTTGTATATTTCAAGTTTAAAAAGAGTGTGACAAAAACTATACAAGAAAGTTTTAATATGCTATAATTACACTTTTTTGTTTTTTTTTTTATGTATATATATATAATTAATCTTGTTTAAATACATTTTAATTTCAAATGCATAAAATAAGTTCCTATACTATCATTATTGTGATCATAAAATAGCACATAGGTACATTATGTTGCTTATTGACAATTAATTATTATAGACAACTAATAATAAAATAATCAATACAATACATAAATATTAAATGCAGTATGTATGGTATCTGCTAATCTAATCCAACATTATGCCTATTATTAATTGTATTTTAAATTAATAACAGATATTTTTTTATATATATATATATATATATATACATTTTACAGACAGATTTTACAATCAATATTATAGTAAGTACATATATCATACTATAACAACATAATAAATAGCATAACAGTAAAAATATAATACAGATTTTCTAAGGTAATAAATCGTTAAAGACATTCAAATACATGTGAATATATTTACAATAAAATACTAAGAAAACAAAAAAACACATCAAGAAATAGTTAAAATGTATAACATTTTTAACCCGTCGTTGGTACACATATATTTCTTAACATGATTACTACACTCGTGACCAACATGCTCATACGTTACTTTTATATCATTATTAATTGCTCGAACAACTTAGAACATCGAATCATACATAAAAATATGTATATTTATACCTTTTATTAAAAAATTTAAATATATTTTTTATATATTATTAATAATTTATTAAATAATAATAAGAACTGAAATTGTATTCCAAAAACTTCATTTTTAAATACTGAGTAATCAAAATTAATTAAAAACTAAATTTAAATGAAAATCTAATTATTAAATTTATCATCTTAGTTCTATAAGTTAATGTGTATTCACTTTCTGAATCTGAAGTATTTGTTTCGTTTCATCGTTATGGTAGGATACGCATGTGCTCGTTGAGTGAGTGCTCTTTACATATTGGCATGCTACATATTATACACATGATGTACGAAATTATTTTATACAAACCCATCGGTATCATCCGAGTCTTCTAAAAATTGTTCTTTGGTCTCCCCCAACTACAACATAACTTTATTGGTCATGATAAATTGAAAGAAATAGAAATTTGTGTACATAATCGACTGGGCGGTGGTGATAAAGATATTGCACAGTTAGTGTAATATTAGCACAACACGACACATCGATACTGTCAACTTTGTAATATGATAACTAAATAACGTGTGTTATTAACTAGTGTATAAAATAGAAGTAGTAACAAAATGGCCCCTTAAGAAACACTAATTAAAAGTATAGACACTACAGATTTGGTATCATGCAAATGTATCTACTATCTCCTATTAATCAAGTAAGAATAAAACCAATTGAACAGAGGGTTACCAAACATAGATTCGTCTAAGGATATTAGTAGGATTAAGTGGTCCGACTAATTAAAAAGCTTAGAGAAATCAGTATAAATCATATACCTATACATGAGCATGATATTGAAAAGCATCCATAATATAATTTCAAAAATCCATATTACACTTGATGGCCCTGTATGAAAGCCATGCCGTTTATAAATTAAAATAGAATTGACAGTAAATATAATAAACACAAACACAACAAACTCAAATAATTTTACAATGTATAATGTTATATCAATAGGTCCATAATTTTTAACTTTAGATGCATGACCAGATTTTAAGGTTAGAATAAAAGAACAAAGTTTAAAATATCCTTAAGAATAACCCATGATCCAACAATTTTCTGAAAAGCAATTACAATAAGCCCGCTATAAAAAAATGTAAATTTTATAAGAAGATGCCAACAACCTATTAGGACCAATATATGTATAATTAAAAAGCTTACATAAACAATGAATAATATCATCGAAAATTTTGAAAATTTTGCATTTTTTGGTAAATCCAAGGTCAATTTAGATACTCGATGCAACTGATAAGAATTACTATAAATAATGTAATCTGAAGAAAAATGATTAAAAAACATGTTAGCAATATCAGTTTTACCTTTACAAGGTATAACATTAAAATAACAATAATTAAGTATACCACTAACCGATATTTTATTATAGGAAAATAAAAAAAAAGAACTAAGATCACATTGAAAACCAGTCTTAACACCGTACATGTAATCGCAACTTTTTTTATAAAAGTTCTTAAGTTCTTTAGTATACCAACAAGGAAAATAGAATTGGTAAAAGAAAGACATTTATTACTGAATTTCAAACCCATTTTAAGATTCACAGTTTCTAATATGTAAAACAACATTTAGTTTCTCGTTAAATTTATGAACTAATTTATGGTTTTGATCAACTAAACTGATATTTATCGATCAGATATTTGACGTGTTCAACATTTAATAAAATAAGTTTGCAGGTATTTCAACCGCTTTTATTCCGGTTCTTCCACTCAGGAAAATTGCATAAATTGAATGAGAGGGATTACTGTTACTGAATGAGCCTTGTGTTGAATTACACATTACTTTTATAAGATTAATATCTCTCTGGCCAATGAGTTCTACTATGTGAACTAAAATAATCTTGTTTTTTAACATTAAAATCTATTTCCTTATTACATTAATGTGACATATAAAATCATGTTCATTCACCAACATATCAAATTCAATTTCTGATTTGCCCAATTCATTTACTATTTTAAGAAGCCTTAAAATCACATTCTTAATATTTTCGATTTCATAATTTCTATATCCACATTTCGGAAACTTTTTTCATCACCATCTAATATATAAATTTTCATTCGGTTATTTATTTCATTTTTATTCGGAAAAGTATTGTACGTCTGTAAATGAAGCAATGCTATTTCAGGCTTTTTATTCGTATTTATTGATGTGAATTAATCTGCAGATAACTAGGTATGTTTTTTCCCTGCTAAAGTTAAAGTGATTGATTCATGCATTATAAAAATTCAAGGAATAAATAGCCACAAATAAACGTATTATAATTTAGATAAATTATATAATAAAATAAAATAATATGCCCTTTAAAATATTTTTAATTAACATCAATCGGAAGTGCAAGATCACCAAAGTTGTCAAAGTAATTAATTGTGTCTTTGTATTTATGATACACTGCCCAATAACTCTCAGTAGCTGATGATGTATCCATGTTGACTACTGCACATTGAATATCATACGGCTTGTTTGGTAAATCATTGCGTGAAAACGCTCTACAGAAATCATTATTTTCAACTATTTTATTATTTTAACTACAAATACATTTTTATCACAAATAACGTCACCGAATATGAATATCAAATTTTGTTTCACTAAATTTGATTTAATTACTTGTTCAGTATTATTAAATGTAAGTAAAATAAGACCTTCAATATTTTAATAAAGCTTTATACTTGAATGGAAAAGGTTTTTAATATTCAATGAGGTAAAATCCATGATTTTCCCTGTGTAAAAACTAAAGGAAAATTGAAATCGCTTTATGTATAATACGCCGGTTAAAGATTTTACATATATCCTATGTGCAAAAGTGAAAACAAGTGAGTTACACGGAGACCAATTTTCAGTGACCGTAATGATTTCTTTGAACTTTTAAATTTTCCCTGGAATTTACATTATAGAGACAGAACCTGCAAACCCTTACTACTAACGCGACCAGTTTTATTTCCTTCCTTTAACCACAATAGACATGCCGTTTAGATAAGAAATGGTCCAATCAGACTTGTGATATTTGGCTTATTCAAACTCCGCATGACAAGCCCGTAATAGTTCCCGTTCCATACGAGTTTTATCCCACACTAATTTGAAGTTGGCATAGCAACAGATTTATTTTTCCTTGCAGAATTAGTTGTTGAATTAGAATTTCAAAAAGTGCATATCACTTGCATTTCTTAAATTATTAAAGACTAATTTTAATGATCGAATATATTGATAGTACCCGACAAACAGTTTATTAAGACGAACCACTTTGTTGTCACTGAGTAGTAAAATTAACATTGCTAATAGTGTAGTTACTACACTGCTGTAGCTAAGTTATTCTTATCATACTAGATTCTAGTAATTACTTCAAGTGAAGAAGATTCTGGAACACCATAGAATACTACATTAAAAAAAGTACTAAAAATTTTCGTATAAGATGAAAAACAACAGAGAAGATGAAGTAGATATTTTAGCATGGGTTTCAAGAGTCCGTACTCTATCTTTGAAAGATAAAAGGTCACTACATAGAGTAGAATACTCCTTTTTCATATTATTAATTTGACTTACTTATATAGAAAGCCTGTCATTAACATCACCAAATTGCGTAGATTGTAATTCACCCAATGATCAATGACAAGGACAATGTAACGATTAATTTGCATGTATTGGGTTATCTAGGGAAGCTAAAGGAGAATGCGTGGAACATTTGAAAAAACCAGGAGAACCAGATTTAGATTTCATTGATGAGCGCTAATAAAAAAATTAACAAAAAATAGGCAAAAAAAAAAACTTGACGGCAAATTAAGGACTCAATTCCCCAAAGTAAAAAATGGAATAAAGAAACAAACTAAAAAAAGAAGTATAAATGAGTAAAAATCTAACAATAGAACAATATATACAGATTATAACGCACTAAACTAATGAAAAAATGAAACGATAAGAGAGAGCAATATCTACTGATAAGAAATAAATAAATATAAAGACACATATACATATATATATATATATATATACATATGTATATAGATATATTTTTAGATATAAACAAAATTATAAAAAGTAGTTCGTTAAGTGGCACTGTCATATAAATTAGGATTACAATAACCAATATGTTAATAAAGCTGAGTGATATCTTTCTCTAAAAAATATATTTTATGAAACTACCAAAATCAATGATAAATTCCACTTCAGCAATCAAAATTATAAATACAAATTATTCTGTTGTGTGACTTGGCTAAATATTTATACATATACGAGTATGTATAAAAAAAATAGTATATCGATTAAGATTATTATTTATACAAGTCATTTATACAATTATTTTAATAAACAAACAAATTTTAAGATAATTCATTATATGAAAGTCAATTCAATTTAAATTAATTCATGCAATATACAAACAAATAACACTATAATTCAATTTTTAATTTAATAATATGTACCTACTCTGCTTACAGAATTATGTTTGGGTAAAAAAAATTTATGTTTATATTATTAATTAATTAAAAAATGATATATTTCATAATTTAGATATTAACTCAGTTATTCACAAAATTATTATTAACAGTTGACTTAGACAACGATGATTTTAATATTAATTCAAAAATAGATAGTAAGTATATTCTTATAAATATACTTAAAACGTATTATATTATATATTATTATTATTATTATTATATATGCATTATATTTATTATACAATTAAATTCAACTTGTCGTTTGAACTATTATAATATCGAGAATTTCTATAAAATATGATTCTGAAATGCCTGTAAAAACACATGCACATTTTTTCTTTAAATGAGTTTTTTGGTTTTAAAAATGATAAAATAAAAATATTATACTTACTTTGCTCGTAATTATAAGTAAAAACGTCAACAAATTTATGATAAAAATAGCAATTTTTATAATGAAAAATTCAAAAAATTATTTAAATATGGCATAAATAGGTTAATAGTGCTATGAAATTTATAATACTATATCTACTTACTTTTGAGGCTAAATAATGTAACATTCAAAATAAGGTGCTCTCCATTGTGATGTTTCACATCAAAGTGGGAGATAATTTAGATAAAAAAAGTATTGATTTACCTCAACACATATCATAATATAAACATTATGATACGTAATTATTATGAGCATAATTTATTATTTTGCATGTACCAAATTCAGAGTAAAAATAGTATTTGTAAAAAAAAAATCAATTGTTGAGTGGGGAAAATAGTGAAATTGTTCCAAATTTTCAATAAATTACGATATCGTAGCAGTTTTATAAATAAGAGTTTAAGTATGACCTTAAAATTTAAAATGCATTTACAATGATAAGAATTGAGTTTTTTTACATTATATACTTAGTAATGATATACACAAAAAGAATATTATTGAAAACGTTATAACAAAAAAATGTTTTATTTTTTAAATGTCAAGTTTCTCCCTGTTTTATTTTATTTTAACATCAAAAGTGAATGTTGTTATAAAATTTTGATAATGTTATCATATTTAGCATAAGAAAATAAACTGATTATTATTAAAAAAAAATAAGTTTCTAAATTAAGTTTTTTTTAAATAAGTCATTTAAGAGTTTTAGATGAAGAAGTTTTTAGAAGATAAATGCACTCTAATTTGTACATTAAAATGATCACTTATTAATTTTTGATGTATATATCCTGTGAAAAATCTAAAAATGCAAAGAAATAAAAAAATAAAAATAAATATTTGTTATAATAATATTTATAAATTTTTTAATTGGCCATTTAAAGGCCAAAGATAATTAAATAAAAATATAAATATATCGTTTATAGAAGGCAATAATTTATCATCGCATTCCAATCTAAAATAATAATAAAATATCCTGTCGGAGAACCAAAAGGACTTATTTTTATTGAATTTAATATAAAATTTCCCAGATAGTGACATATATAATCTTTCATCATATATCAATTAATTAATTTAAATATTTCTTGATTTCAATATAAAAACACAAGAACACAGAGAAAATGTTTTACTTTAACGTGTATACGCGTACACACTACACAGAAGCGTAAGGTTAAGAAAATATGACATTATCTGTTACATAGTGTAAATTTATTGTACTACACAGAAAACCAATAATTACAATATATAATAAAAAATTTTAATAATATTATGTAACCTATTGATTTTTAATTAAATAAAAACAGGTTCAAGATATACCAAACACCGACTTCCTAAAGGTAAATTATTTTTTAGAGAATTTCTCCTAAATAATTTTTAATAGTCTATACACATTATACATAAAATAAACAATTTCAAAACTAAAAAGAAATCAAACTAGTAGTTATATTTTGATATTGGTGAAGTAATTAAAAGATTTCCATATAATGACAAACAATGTCATAGAAGAAAGTATACAAATGGATCTAACTGCAAATAAAGATACTATCATACAAAACAAATCATCGACAAAATATATTTTCTTTTTTACATATTTTTGTTTAAATACAGCTCTTAATTCTATGTACTCTTTTTAGATATATTATATTATAATATGTTAAAGTTTACTTATTTACTGAAAGCTTCATTTGATATTTTTCATAAGAGCTAACAATTTAATATACGATATTTGTTGGTAATTTTGTTCTGAAATTAATAAGTGTAAGTATCTTTTTTTGAAATTGAGAATCACGCTTTTCATCCAGAGAGTAAAAAAATCAAAATTTATAGTAATGTTTATCCAGTTTTTACTAAATAATGTTGTTGGCGTAGGAAAACTGGCGCTCTCATCGCCCAACACATTGTAAAGTGTGTTGCAAAAGCCTCCAAAATGACATCTTAAGTGTTTGTTGTTGTGGATTCTCTCTGTAGAGATTAGGGAATAGCAGCAGCTTTCTCAGTACTGGATGCAAGTAAAGATCTAGATGGTCGGTATAGTTGCATACCAGAAAACCGTATTCGAAAATGACAGTCATTTCGACGACTAGATACTGCGATGTGGAAGGAAACAGGAAGCCGCCACATAATATAATCCCTAGTATCCGCAGCATAAATTGCCTCAATGTGAAAAATGACGTAAAATAGTCTCTCATTCGGATGTCCGGATGAAGACTACTTTGAGATAAGAACAGCGAAGATTTAGGAGAATAGGATGTTGGAATATAAGATCTTTGAAAAGAAGTGGTATACTCAAAAACTTAAAATTGGAAATGACAAGATTGAAAATTGATATCATGGGTATTAGTGAAGTAAGATGGT
Organism: Pemphigus obesinymphae; assembly: GCA_025469235.1. Classification (NCBI taxonomy): domain Eukaryota; kingdom Metazoa; phylum Arthropoda; class Insecta; order Hemiptera; family Aphididae; genus Pemphigus; species Pemphigus obesinymphae. The sequence goes on from JAIPRL010000173.1 coordinate 26,388, forward strand.
CTAATCGAGGGAATTTCTGAACTGGTGACTATAGGTTTATTCACACAGGAACAAATAATGGATACACGGGAGTCGGAATTATGATGAACAAGGAATGGAGAAATAAGGTCTAGTTATCTTCAGTATACAGATAGAATAATCATGGTTAAAATATATACCCAGCCTATAACAACGGTTATCATATAAGTATACAACCACTCAAAATGATGATGAAATAGAAGAAATGCATGACAAACTGAATCAAGTTTTAAATATTACAAAATCAGAAGAAAATATAATTTCACTAGGAGATTGGAATGCACAAGTAGACGAGATGAAAGATGGGAATATAGTAGGTGACTATGGACTTGAGAAAAGAAATTACAGAGGAGGTTATCGAGATTTAAAGGAGCTGAGTTTTAACAAAGAAGCTTGAAGAGCTGCGGCCTACCAATCGAGAGATCGAAAAGCAAAAAAAAACCTAAATAAAATAATTCGTCTCTAACAATTTCTCAGATTTTTTGATATAGGGTGAACAATAATATTTTTGGAAATTTGGTCCCAGTATGCAAAAATTTTTTGTAGAAAGCTCTTAATATTTATTTCTCAATGCTTGTTATAATGAGGACAAGAAATCGTTCATAGTAAGTTATTTCTGGTGGAATTTATTTGTTATAATTATCTAGTGACCTATTAAAGCTTTTCAGTAAGATTTCCTGAAGTTCCATATTGGACTAATGTTGTGAAAGATATATATGAATATATAGGATAGTATATGTAAATATTAGTGCACCTTTTAGTTGTTATAAAACAAGGTATTTTATTGAAATCGGGTTTTTATATTTTAACTAAATATAGACTTGAAATGAATAATATTGTTATTTACATAAATTTAGATATCGATGATATCACTACACGTAAGTGTTACTAATCATATTCATTAATATTATTCAAATTAATTTTATTTCTGAAACTATAGACAGTATCGCTATAGAATCTAAAAAATGTTTGTGTATTTAAAAAAAAAACAATTCTTGTGATAAATATTCAATTATTCCCGATTATTTTTTATTTCTTACCATTTTTCTAACCTTCAGAGAAATAATTAATGCCCTATTATTTTCGTGCATCAGTTATGTTATTCGTGAAATAAGTTCCATATCCGAGACATTCAATAGTTATTTTCTTTCATCAACTTGCTGGTAAATTTTTATTAAAACGTTTGCTCAAGTTATTCAAATCTAATTATATTCCGATTTTAATTATATTGTGAACAACGGTTATCTAACGCCTTGCGACAATATAAAACCTGCATAACTTCTTATATTAGTTTACAACTAAATCCTCTGATATTTTAACAGTTAATAACTTATATTAGTTTACAACTAAATCCTCTGATATTTTAACAGTTAATAAATTTATCCATTAATTTAATACTATTCCTAAAAATCCAGGCCTTATAGGTAGCCTATATTACATTTAAATGCAAATCTTTGTTTCTAAAACGTCCAACGAACAATTAACATAAAAAGTGATCCTTTCATTATTATAAAACTATGGGTTTTGAATTATTCCGTCATTTCTGAAAACAATATGTCAGATTGATATACACTGTAACACTCCCCATTCCTTTTTACCTTGTGTTAGCATGTAGCTTTTCCACTTTGGTATTAAACTTCCTTACATTCAACTAAAACCTATACCTTGTACAAAGGCTTATAAATATAATAATATATATATATATATATATATAACAATATAGTAGTACTCGTATAGTATTGTTAAGGAGAAGTAAAATGTACGAAAAATATGTTTTTAAATAATAAGTCAAACGACCGATAAACAAATACTTAGAACTTTCGAGCGAGAAAAGTCACATATGATCATAAATAAGCATATGGGCCCGGCCCTCGAAGAGCGTAAAAGACCATAAAAGAGGGTCGACAGTATCCAAAACAGCGATTATTCGAAAACGTGAGTACGTGCGTTTTCGAGATTTCGCCGTAACCTATTAATTTAATGGACTTTGGGGGTCTACGTCGGTTCTCATTGAGGAAGGTTATATATAAGTAAGTTCAACACGGATTGAATTCAGATTCGACACGATCAAGCATTACCACGCGAGTCGGATTTTCGAATTTACGTACATACTATATCCGTGACCTCCCGAGCGAATATAGGGTATTTTTTGTACTTAAGATTTTTGGACTTGTAATATTTTCGAATTAAGTGTGTTCAATATCTGTTTAATGTGCCAATAAATTAATATTAATTACTAACGATCAAGTATTAGAAATTTATTTATTTTACTTAAAAAAATCTCTGACAAATTCTTCCTAAGCCTCGACCTCGAACGGACTGCAACAGTATAATAATCGACAAATAGAAAAAAATATATAATTTTTAATGTACCTATATAGGTCAAGGCACGTAACGAAGGGAAACCTTAGGGGGGCCAGGCCTATAATATTATTATATTAATAATAATTTGGGTAACTGATTAAATCTGCATTTTAACATGCATACTCAAATATTTTATAATTTTTTCAAACTCTAAAATATTTTGATAAAATAGTGTTTTTAATTGGGTTAGATTGTTTTTTTTATTTAAAGACGAATTGATCTTTTTATTTTTTTTAGAAATTTATAATTTTTGAAATTCATTAATAAATAAAAATATAAAATATATACAGGTTACAACAAATTACGTACAAAAAAATTAATAATCAAGCTGTTGTCATTAAAACAATGTGCTTCGACAATAAAACGGTATCCAGTATCCGTTCCTAACGCAACATATTGGGCAGAATGCGGTTGATGAATTGACAATATTTATATCAATGTGTTTCGTCTTATCAACTAACGGATTCGTTTGCGCCAGACCCGTGCAAACGGATAGTGTTCCCGGCACTACCATGTTTTTTTCTGTACATGTCAATATTTCAATATTTAATAAAAAGTATTGTTTTTTTTTATTTTTTAGCTTACGGTATAGCCTACTATTACCTATTATATTTTTATGAAGGTATGATTCATAATATTTTTTATTAAAAAATATAATTTAATTCGCTTTAGTGGCATGCGCCTTTGACAAAGTTCTCATATGAGCTCAAGGAGTAGGGATCCCAGATTTAATTTAAACAAACACAGGACACTTTTGTAATAACTTAATATAACATATATAATTATAATAACAAATACCTCAAAATTATTTTTAAAGGACTTCTCTTATAAAATTTTATTATAAAAACGTTTGCCCGATACCTAGGTTGTTCGGAAGCGGGTCGACCGTCGGTCTAAAACTGATTTTTGTTTTCGTGCAACTTTCCAGTTTTACACTCAACTTTTCCTTTATATATGTAAATGAAAATTTAATTTTTAAAATACTGACTATATAAAGTTTGACCTATAAATTAGTACGAAACTGTTAATTAAAAATACCGGACAAAAATGACATTTCCAACACTTTGTCGGAACACTCAAACTCTTGATTCAAATATGTGACTATCCCGTATAATACAGGACGTATGGGATTCCTATCTATGTGCATGATTATGGGCGACGACAGATTCAGGAGTGACGCAGGAAATCCGGTCGATCGGTCCCGTATCGATAAATTAAAATCTCAACCCTAATCTCCAACAAGTTCATAAGATGTTACCAAATTGAGTTGGGATGATCTATCATAATTTCCAGAAAAGTCCCAGAATATCTATCTCCACTTTATATTCAGATTATGAATAGTCTCCGATAATTTTCTCTTCGGATTAATTAGATAGAAATCTTTTGGAACCTAACCGGGCATGGAGAGTGAACCCCTCGTCTTGGCCATTCTATTTACCGTAGCAAGAATCACGTGGTTAAACACTGTACAGTTTCTTAATGCAGTAGGAGAGGCATTATATCTATCATATCTAGGATAGTAGGTCAGATCTAATAATTTTAAAACCAAAAGATCCCTCCATCTGTTTAAGATCTAATAACACTAAATGTTTTATAATGATCATTGTTTTTTTTTTATAGCTAAGACGAATCCAAAGATCTTCTGCTCATGGATTATTGGTAAATTTATATTAAACTATTAAAATATTTCAATATAATATAAGAGATAAAAAGAATAAAATTTTTTGATAATACCAAGTGTTATTACCGCTTATTAAATTTTTACAATTATATATTATTAATATAGCTAAAATTAGCAATTAATTTATTCAGGACAAATTTTATTATTATTATATAAAAATAAATAATAAAACTATTTATATATTTTACAATAATATAACATACATACAAAATATCTGGGTCCATTTCCACAGACCCCTAAATAGGAATTTGGGGCGACAACCAAGGGTAATTTTTTGTGCATCATTTGTGCACGAATTTACATGAAGTCTGATCGTTTATGCACGTTAACTTTCGTAGTTATCCCCAGAACAAATTCGGGGGGGGGGGGTAGAAATTTCAGCCCCCAAATCGGAATATGGAGTATCAACCAAGGACAATCGTCTTCGTATAGTAAGTGCACACATGTACACGATATTCCATCGTTTGTGCACTTTTACTTTTAGATTTATTCCAAAAACCAATTTGGGAGTACGTTGAAAGGAAGCAACCATTCCAAGTTTGAATATATACATTATGATCGAACCAATCTTTTGTATATGGTATATACATGAATGTGCATGAAGTCCGGTCATTTGTGAATATTTACTTTCAGAGTTATGTCAAAAAGAAATTTTTGGGGGAAATAGAAACGGCAGCACCACAAATTGGAATATGAGGTGTCAACCAAGGGCAATCGTTTGTGCATAAATTTGGACGATGTCGATGAAAAGCCCTCTCAAATTATAATATTATCGAACTATAATATTATATACTAACCAACAATCCATAACATAATAATAATTATAATATTAGAATGTATAATATTACGTAAGTAACATAATATATAGTTAGAATTTCCATAATATACTATCTACATATTTTAAATGTATTTATTAATTATTGATATTATAATAAATGTAGATATTCATTCATAAAAAAAGACAATTTATTTCTCATTTTTATGTATGTAGGTATATATAATTTATAGGTTTTTAAGTGAGAATAAAAGTAAAGGTCGTTTTTGATTTTTTGAAAACAACAAAGAAATTGTATTAATCAGAAAATAATAACGCCAAAAACTTAAAATATACATAAATATTTATTTTGGTCTATTATTGCTTATAATAAATTACATAGAAATATATCGATATGAAATATATTTCGTGATATGCCGACCTCTATAAAAAAATTTAATTTTTAAAAAAATATTTAAATTGTATGTGTTATTATTAGTTGAGTCATAAAATTGTTAAAGACTGACAAAAGAGGTTATCAAATACTAAAACATGTTTTAACTAATTTTTAATACTTATTAATTTATACACAAAAATTTAAGGTTGTTTTTTTTACGCTTCGGGAAAAATCAAAAACGATCTCTATAAAGTACCAATACCAACGAGAATTAATTTACTATCACAAAACTATTACTCAGCTATTCTACTCTCACTTCGAAACCTATAAATTATATACCTAAATGAAACATTGACTGTGTAATTACTTCTTTGTAAATATATATCTACATTTATTATAATATCAATAGTGAATATAATTATCAATACAATCAGAATCTAAAAATGGTAAAATTTACATTATTGATAATAAATACATTTCAAATATGGAGATAACCTAACCAATTTTTGATTTTATCTGGCACTAGAAGTTCGAAAAACTGCAGTTGGACATACCTAGTTTCACTATAGTTAATTATAAAACAAAAAAAAATAACATAAAATGTAAATAATATATATAGAATATAATAAATTAAATGCAAAATCAAATTGATAAAAATTAATTTTCCTTCGACTTCCATATATATATTTTTTCACAATACACCAACACGACACGCTTTCTGATAATACTAAGTGTTATTGCCATTTATTACATTTTTATAATTATATATTATTATGCATAAAATAATATAAAAGGAATATAAAATTGACAATTTATTTATTTAGAACAAATGTAATTATTATTACATAGAAATAAATAATAATAATTTTTATACATTTTACAATAATAATATACCATGCATACAAAATATTATAAAGTTCTATTATATTAGTAAAAAATATAAATATACGTTGATATCAATGTAAAAAAATATATTCCGTGAACGAAATGCAACTACGGACATTCATACCTTAGTACCTACATAAGTACAATCACATATATATATTATATATTTCATCCAAAATCACAACAAAAGTAAGCCATAGTACCTATTTATAAATGTATAATATATAGCCTATATTATGTATATTATATGAGTTAAAAAAAAAATTTAAAAAAAACAATAAACTAATACACTTTCCGTCTAGTATTTTGATTTTAGAAATTGTCAAAAAAGTATACGGCATTACATGTGTATTTCATATACATTTTGTACACATACAACTCTTTAACAATGAATATGGAGATTCAATACATTACACAGTTTATAAGATAACCATCTATATTTATATCTGTGGTTTATTTTACTAAGATAATAGTAACATATTGTTATAAACATAATTTTAATAATAAATGTATAATATTATATTAAACTTATACATAAATACTTTTTAGATCAAGATAATAAAAGTTTTGCAGAAATAAATAGTAAGTTATTTTTCTCTAAATAGTTTATATTTAATTAAATAATAAATTATAAATAAATAACTAATTATTATATACCAAGTTATATATGCTCACATATATTATTGCTATTATATGTTATATATATATATATATATATATATGCAGGTTTTTTATTTTAATATTAAGGACAATATTATAAATTAGATAGTGCAAAAAGTCGTTGGCTTCGTGTAATATAAATAATATATTATGTTTATTTCTAATTTTTTTCTGAAACTAACTTTTCGGGAAGGAGTTGACTGGAGTTTTGGTGTAAAAAACATTATTGATGTCTACAATTGCTATATATAATATAGTACTGTTGTTTATCAAATACTCGACCATGGTTATATGTTCTTATATTTTAATAACAACGTTTCTTTCAAAAGTTATATTTATTACCTTCGCAAGTTATGCAATAGTCGGTCTTTTTGAATTAAAAGTAATAAATTGTAACTATTATTTAATCTTAGTTAAACGGCATTGTAACTTTTGCATTTTAAAATTCCTATAACTTTTCGACTAAAAATCGTATAGACCTGAAATTATGTGAAATTTATATTTTTAATTATTAAACTTTATAAGCAAAATTTGAGAAAAATTAGTTTACCCCTACTCACAGGGCCGGCGTTATATTTTGCGAGGCCCAGGGCAATGGCAGAATAATATTGATGAAATAAAAAATTATATACTTATTGAAACTAACAATATATTTTCAGTCACTGGTCTAGGGTTAAAATAAGTTTTAAGTAAATACAAGAAAAATAGGGTAGATTTCAATCTTTATTATAATATTATTAAATAACAAGTTTTACAAGTCGCGAGTTTTTTCAAGTTAAAATAGTATATTTATATACTATTTTATAGTATATAATATAATATATATATATAATTACTTAATACCTAATATTGAATGTATTAAATGACAGTTAAAAACATTTTTTGCTTGATTTTTTGGAAGCGAACGTTTCTATTCAATTTTTCAAATCAAGTTCCTTTGCTATTTCTTTTTCTATTGCAATCGTAGCCAATTCGGTAAGTTGTTTTTGTGAAATTGAGTTTCTGAGGAAGTTTTTAATAATTTTAAGTTTAGAAAAACTTCTTTCTGCACAGGCTGATGTTACAGGTACAGTTAATATGATACGAAGAGAAATCTCAATGTTAGGAAAAGTACCGGGTATTCTTTTAAGAAAATTAAGTGCCTGTATCATGTTAGTATCTTTTTCAACTGTATTACGAAAGACTAATAACTCTTAATACAACTCAAAGGCAACTATATCAGAAGAAACGCCATCACTTAAATAGTTCTGCAAATCTAAACAATTTTTCATCAGATCATTATCAGATATCGTTCGGAGTTCTCCAAGGTTGTATAAAAAACCAAAATTATCATTATATATTTTAAATTGTATAAATCGTTCATTAATAGAAGATATAGCTCCGTCAGCTATTACATTAAAATAAAATATTTTAAACTTCTCTTCAGCATTACTGGATGAACTGTCATAGCTTTCATAATCAAATTGCCTTTTTACTTTCCGATTACGTATAGTTTTGAATTCTTTTTCAATATTAATGCAATCTGCAATATCATTTGTTTTAGTTTTTGATGTTTCATATCCATGATCCCTAAATGATTTTAAAAACTCCAAAAGACCGTTTAAAAGACGACTACAAGCTTCTATATTTATATAAGTATTTTGTAAGGTTTTACTTACAGTATTTACTTCGACTAATATGTCATACCAAATAACTAAACTAAGGATGAATTCATAACTTCCTAACTCATTTCTAGCTAATGAATCAGCCTCACTCTTTATTTTTGAGTCGGTAGTTGTGTCAGATATTTCTTCTAATGCATTAATTAGTTCAAGTACTAGAGAACGTATTGCTCTAACACTATTGACTTTGCATTCCCACCGAGTTTCTGCAAGTGGTTTCAGTGTTAACATAGTACAGTATTTTTTTAATATATCCCATTTTTTTGTAGATGATGCAAATAAACAATATATTCTTTGTATTGTACCAAAGAACCCTTTTGCTTCTAATGAATTTTTTGCAATATCACCTAATAATAAATTTAAATTATGACATGCACAAGGGGTAAAATATGCTCTAGGGTTTTTAGCTAAGATTCTTGCTTGAACCCCTTGGTATTGCCCCTTCATATTTGAACCATTATCATACGCTTGTCCTCGACAATTTCGCAAATCAATACCCATATCATTTAATTTTTCCAATAAAACATTCGTTAAATTTAATCCAGTTATAGATTCAACATTAAGAAATTGAATAAAATATTCTTTAATAGTAGGTTCTATACCTTCGTTTTTATATCCCATGTCAACAATACGAATAATTATAGAAAGTTGTTCTTCCCTACTCACATCAGGGGTACAGTCCATCATAATGGCAAAATATTTTGCTTCTTTGATTTTTCCAATAATTTTTTGGTGAATTTCTTGTGCTAAAAGTTCAATAAGCTCATCTTGAATTTGATGACCCAGGTAATGATCGTGTGTTTCCTTATTTTTAATTCTACGAACGTGTTCTTGTATAACTGTATCAAAATCTGCCATAATTTCTATGATGCCTAAAAATTTACCATTATTCTCTGTGTATATAACATCCGAATTTCCTCGAAAAGCATCACCGTGTTTCGCTAAATAACGAATTGCTGACAAAATTATTTTTAGTACATTTCTCCAATATTGTTTCTCATTATCTATTTCTCTTAAATGAATATCATCGATAGTTTTATTTTTTACAATTCTTGCCTTTAATTCAATCCAAGATAAAACTGACTGTCTATGAAAGGAAGAAGTTTCGTGTTGTTGCAGTTTTTCAGGTAAATGTTTCCAATCTGATGTGTCAATATTTGTTAAACTACCTGGATTTGGAATTCTCATTTGAACTTTTGTACAATTTACAACAAAAACAATAAACTTTATCGTAAGATTTAGAATATACAAGCCAGTTCCTTTCAATTTTTAAACCATTATCCATTTGTCTATAATACAATTTTTTACTAAATTTTCTATTCTGTTAATTTTTTGGATAATATTCATAATATTGAATTTGATCAGATTTATTGGTAATAATTTTAATTCGTAAGTCATCGGTTAAAATGTCTGGCCAGTCTGCTGGGTCATTAAAGTCAAAATTTCATTTAGTCTTATTTATTATTTCATCATCTTGTCCAACTGTTGTTTCATGATTATTATGAACTAATTCTTTAGTTATTATTTCATTATCTTTTTCAATAACATCACATTGTTCAATAGTTGTTGTTATATTATTTTGCATTAATTCTTTAGAACAGCATGGTTGTTCTAAATCGCCAAAATTAATATTTTGAGCTTCTAAAATGTGTTCCGGATTATTTAAGGAAGGAATAATGAACTTGTCTAAAGCACCATGTTGTTTTTTAATATATCGTTCAACTTTTGGTTTTTTTTCTCTTTTTTGAGAACCCGATTCAAATGTTCGATATTTATCTCTCGGCCGACTACTCATTATTTTTCAATACTTGGCCTAAAATAAAATGCCAATGAAAAAGTATGTGTAAAGAGAAACAGTCATTAGAGTTATAGCTCTAGCTTGTATAACAAATAATAATCATATACGAGTAGACGTGAAAAGACATAGTTTTGAATAATTAAATAGGTATGTATACTAATTCAAAAAGATAAATAACAAATAAATAAAATGAAATAAGTAATACATTTATATTTATTTGTTTATGTATTACCAATTTAAATAATCCGATAAAGTACTATTTAAACTTTTAATATTATTTTATATTTAGTATTATATATAAAATAAAGATCTAGACATCTAAAAATGTACACAGCCATATTAATTGTTATAAATAGGTATTAGTAGGTAATAAGAAGAAAGAAATATAATAAATAAAGAATGCAAATAGTGTCAACCTGGATTCGAACTCGAGACCTGTGGGCTGTGTGCCGTTGTTTACCGTAATAATCCACTAGACTAGTGTAGGGTTACACTATACGTTTCGTCGGTCATAAAAATTTCCTATAAATACCTAAAATAATGCCTATAATTGCCTAAAAATGCCCTTAAAAATTGGGTGTATGACGTCCTCTTGACGATAGGTATATAAATTATAAAATCTGGGATTGTATATTTTTCAACCAAGCTGTAATATTAATTATTGACAGTTAATACTAGTCATGAAAATACTACCTATATAGATTACAGAAATATGAACTTTACTAATACAGTAGGTAGTTATGTAAGTTAGCTAATTAATATTACATACATACCTATATTTGAAAGAGGAAGTTCTATAAAAAAAAAATTGATTAGCGTGACAGCGTGTATTTGAAATTAATATAGATGTCAAAATGAAAATTTACGAGCGAATTCGGGGATACAAGTATACAACTGATGAACGATTACGAATATGTAGCCAGTGGCAGGCCGGCAGACTATCGACCAATATTAGTTTTATTTATATAATATTTATATTGTGTTATCTTTACGAGTTTAACCGAATGCCGGCGTACCCGCGTACTCGGTAGACACGCGGGAGTTAGGTACGGGTGTCGAGATTTATATATAAGGCGAGATTATATGGCAAGCGATAGCAAAATTGACGATGACGTTATGGTAACAATCTCGGTGTCCGAATTTTTGGTATTACCCCCAGCCATAAGACATATACATGTTAATAAATAAAAATTCAAAAAATATAAATCTAGGTACTAAAATATATTATAGATGGAATGGTAATTTACGATAGTATTATTTTAACATTCTTTCAAAGCGCGAGGCCCCCAAATGCGCGAGGCCCAGGACAAAGGCCCCGTCTGCCCCCCCTTAACGCCGGCCCTGGTTATAAGTGAAAAATGTCTCATTCAAATAGCTATAACTTATGTAAAAATATATTTATGAGTTTGAAATTTTATATTCAGGATCTGCATTCTGCATGATGCATATAAGTTTACGCTTGAGGAGTTTCATACAATGTATTTTGAGTAAAGCCCATTTTGAATTTTCGTCCACTGATTTTGCCTTCAACTGACTCGTCAGAGCTTGAATGCTAGACCTCGTATTATTTCTTAACCCTTTCACTTCCGGGCATTTTTTACTCTGCAACCGACACAGGCCAGACAAATTTAACATTTTAATTTTAATTTTATACATATCCTATAAATGGACGAATGGAAAAATTTTAAATAGGAATTTATTTGAATCTGAGAATTTTTGAATCTTTGTTAATTTGAACCCACATTATGCAGAACCGATAAAATCTGGAATAATATTAACAGAATAAACCAACAAATCTTAAATTGGAATATTGGAAACAATATATCTGAAATGGATTAATCTGGAAATTAAATTGATTGAATCAATAAAACTGGAAATGATAAATCTGGAATCGATAAACCTGAAAATTACAAACTAGGAACATATATATCTGGGTCAAATGACTATACGGATTAAAATTTGACTATGGATTTTAGGAAGTAGTAAGGTATATTAAAATATACATTTTGAGAAATTTTTCAAGTATTAACTGTTTAAGTGCACAAATGTGCAATATAAATATCATTTTCGTTTAATTATTCAATTCCTACTATAACCTTACCTCCCATAAATTATACCATTTGCTGTGAGATTCAATAATTACTAGGATATTTAAACTCCTTCCTTATTTAAACTCCAAGAAAATTAGTTATTAATACGTACATTTTTGGAATTACTACAGTGTATCTAATACAAATTATATAGAATATTCGAGACACCACTATCGGGTATAGGATACTTCACAGTACAATATATTAAAAGTTCCCCTCTCTTTGCTTTTTCATTTCGCTCTAACCCAGACACTATTGGTGATAAAAACACTATTCTAACGGTATGCATTTTATCCTTATGTTAGCGCTGAGCACTATTCAAGAGGTCCAACGGGCTTCTGACCCGCCACGAAGGCAGGCCAGCGTCGAAATAGGGCCGACGAACACCGGTATCATCATCCGTATACCGGTGGTACCGTAGTAAACAGAAACGGCATACTTGGCAGAGATACCGTTTCTACCTTCAGTGGAGTCGCAGTATCTAGTAACTACTTCCCCTGATTCTGGCCAGGGGCAACCTCCGGTGATGGTGTCCAGTGTTGTCCACCGGTAGATGGGTCGTGCGTCCCAGGAGGAACCCGAAGGCCATTCAACCGTTACGCAGATCCGCTTGGTAACCACTCTCGTCCTGCAGGACAACCCCTCCGAGTCTTACACCAGCGTCACCCTGTCGCCCGACCCGTGGGCCGTGCGACAGGGTGCCGCGAGGGGGCATCGATCGCTATATTGACGTTGTCGATGGGGCATCCACCCTCCCCAGAGTAGCTTTTTACATCACCTTAGGATGTCGACGCCC
>JAIPRL010000173.1:39591-78764 GCA_025469235.1 Pemphigus obesinymphae
TGTTTCCTACATTCTCTAGTAAAGAACGTACAGAATCTGAATATATTTTCAGATTTCAAATCGGAAAATTCTAAGTAGCCTTAATTTTGTCAGGCTTTTAGGTCTAAATCAATGAAATAATACATCGTTACCAAATCCCCTTAAGCGGTATAATTAATAGGCAATTTTAGGCGAAATATTGTGTAACATTTGTTATTATCGAGTCCGAGTAGTATAGTTTTCGAATAGATAGATTTTTTGATAGCAAATTCGTTTTTTTTATAATTATGAAAAAAAATTAATTTACTATATACAAGTTAACTATATATATATATATATATATACTCCTGTGTAACAACGTAGAGGCGATATATTGAACGTATACGTTGTTTAAGCGGTAGTTGTTGGAGTAAAACTTTTAAATCTAATTTATAAACGAAAGTAGCTTTCCGACTGAAAACGATTCGGGCACCTATAGCTATACTTACTTTTAGTGGTTCGATTTTAAAAACCAAGTCAATGGCCAATACCTAAATGTGAGTAGATTGCCAAAAGATATAGGTTACGTCATTGATTATATTATATTATAGTAATTTATAATAATTATATTACTAATGTATAATTAATGGTAACATTTACGTAGTGCAATTCCTACTGCAATATATGTACCGATATGGATAACGAAACTGTATACATTCAGTATATATTATGTACAAGAACATTGTAAATAAAAATAAAAAGCTCGTATCGTATTGTAATACAGTATATTTTGGTAATATATTGTAATAATATAATTTATTTTTATTACGTATATTATAAAATGGTTTAAAAAAACGTAAAAAAAGACGATCAGTAGGTTAGGTTAACTTCGCTCGTTGAATGGGGTATACTGCAGGTGGTGGATATATTGAATTTGAAAGCAATGATAAACAATTCCTTACGATAAAACGATTCTGACCGAAGCTAAATTATCAAATAAAAAATAGCACGGCAATATACATAGTGCTATATAGTAAAAAAATTGGTATAAATATTGAGTTTATAGTATTTTAATTTTCCAATTTATGACAATTTTCGGTCTTTTTTGGTACCTAGTTGTATAGAATATTATATATAACCTACATATTATAGTCGCCGGTAACCATGTCTAGTTTATTTGTTATTTTCTAATATTTATATAACAACTTTTCGCGTCATTTCCCTTATAATAGGTAGTTTTTCGTTACGCGTTTAAAGACTAGGTACTAACTAGAATGGATTTCCTATCAAAATCCTCTATACCAGAAAAGTATTACTTTACTTTTTCTGCCCGAAAAAAGTGCAAGTCTACACCTACGTAAGAAAAAAAAAAATAAGACACCATTGTAAAACCTCGCTATTCTCAAAATCTAAAATATTAGGTGGGTAAATTAATATATTATTGTGAATAACTAATATAATAGTAAAGTAATATATATATTGCTCAGAAGTTTAAAAGGCCAAAAGGTCTTGGTATTTTTAAATTGTTTAGGCGAGAGTGATTTTAAATTGACAATTACAATTTTGTTGTCTTTTAAACCTTTCAATTTATTATTATTATTGTGTAGGTACATATACCTACCTATAATTCGAATGGGACAGCGAATGGAAGAAAATTGTGATTAAATCGTCGTTTCTACTTTCTGCAGACCACGTACACAATTTGCAGTGTTGAAAAAAATAATTTTAAAATGTGTTGAAGTACAGTATTTTAAATACTTATTAAAATGTATTCAAATTCGTATTTTTAAATACATTTTAAAAAGTATTTAAATACAAATATAAATACTTTTCAAATTATTATTGTACTTATATAGGTAAACTATTAAGTTTGACTAATGTGAAATGCAAATGCCAAACACTGAAATACTCAATAAATATTGTTTATCTCTCTCAATACATATACATGAACAATTCATAAAACTAGATTTGGAAAAATAGATAATTTTACACTTCATGTTAATATTATCTTAATATTCTTAATACTTTCCATATTTCTATATTATTGATATTGATACATATTATATAATGACATTATAATTAATATAAAATATTATTTATTATTAAAGCAAAGAAAAAAAAATATGTATATTATATAATGAAATATTTTTTAGTGAATTGCATTGCATATTTTTTTCAAAATTTGTACGTTATTTTGCCCCTTTTTTTTTGTCAAAATTGCATCACTGATGCTAAAAATTCTTTCCACAACGGCCCTTGATGATAAATGGTGTATTATATTTGATAAAAACTCATTTGATGTTTGGCATAGCTTTCAAAATGTCTAATCTTTTTGTACGACTTTGTTTTAAATACCTATACTCTGTTAGTTAATTTTCAATAAATAGATTCAGATTTTTATTTTCTCCCATGGAAAAAAAAACAATCATTGCTCGCTCCACATTACCTGCTATATAGAAGTTGATTGAATTACGTTAGTACTGACGGTCGAATTACCAACATTTTAAAATAACCTAATAGCAGTGGTGGATTTGGAGAGGGACGCAGGGGGACGGAGCTACTCTTAATTTTTTTCATGTTTAACAGTGTACCCTTTAATTTATTTATCAAGGAACGCAGTAATTGTTTCAATTTTTATTTAACATTTTTAAAAATTATAATTTTTTTTTTGGAAAAATCGTGAAATTACGATAATGAATATGTTTTTTTGTCCTTATCACCATAATAAGTTATTTAGATAAAAAGCATGATATAAAATGTTGAATAGTTGATCTATTAAATCATATTGGTATCATATGGGTAATAAATAATCTTCATTATCCGTGAATGGCTAAAGCCTAAAAGGATGGCGAAATCAATACGACACCGATAAACTTAATTTCGGTCTACAACTTCCTCGATTATTCATTTAAAAGGAAAAGTGTTAAATTATTTTGAAAGAGGAATGCTTAAACTATGCTATCTTGAAAATATGTAACCTAACAATGATGTAAAAAAACTGTTTGAATTTTTCTATTTTATTCATGTTACCTATATAATAATCTAAAATGTTTTTAATAATGTCCTCTGGTTAAGAAAATTTGGATAGGGAGTGTGGGGGACAAGGTCCTCCACGGCTTACTTTTTCTCTAATATGTCCCGGAACGCTGATTTTTAACCAAGTTCAGAGTCCGTCCTAATTTTTTTTTTCCAATTCAACCACTGCCTAATAGATAATAGATAACGGCAATACAATTATTTACGGGAAAAAATATTTGAATTTCTGAAAAATACAAGAAAAAAAAAGTATTTATAAATACTATTGTATTCAAATACTTTTACTCGAATACTTTATAACATTGACAATTTGATATATATAGGTACGCATATTTAAGTATATAGACAGTGTTAGGTAGTAACGTAACGGACGTTACTCGTTACTGTAACGTAATTACTTTTTCGAGTAAAGTTACAGTAACTTCGTTATTTAATTTTTGTAGTAACGTAAGAGTACTTACGTCAGTTATCTGTAAGTAACTTTGTAAAATAACGCGTTACATATTTATAAATAAAAAATACAATTCATTCTAATAAATTCGTCTAAAATTACCGATGACAAAATCATCTGCAAAAAGTAGATATTTTAACGATTGTGTGATTTTACGTGATAAGTCGGAGTATAGGCACGATATTGAATAATTTTACAATATTCGACTGACAGTCTGTCGGGAATAATAATAAGATATTTTTGACATTTTATTTTATTATTTTCGTATTTTTACACGCATAAAAATGTTGAAAGTAACGCCATTGTAACTATATATAGTCACTATTGAATTGCAAATGTAACGTATAGTAACGCTATTACTTTTGTATTTAGGTGACGAAAAAGTGATCTAGTTACATTTGAATTGTGTAACTAAAATAGTAACGTAACTCGGTTACTTTTTAAAAGTAATTCACCCAACCTGAAGACTGGCTTACCTATATTATATGCACGACCGCGACGCGTAGGTATATATATTATATTCCGCGTGTTTCTAATTTCAGCAGATGGCCTATCCGCTGGAGGGGAGGTAATCAAGCGCATTGCTTTATCAGCAATCTGCTATTATACGACTGGTCGAATATAAAACCTGATGGATTTGATAAGAATTGTTCGCGGGAAAAGTTACAGGTACCTACAAAATATACTGATAAAACGGCGTATTTAATATACAGTACATAACATTGTGGTAATTCTATGCCCATTCTATTCTAATTGCATAATTTTGTGTCCATGTTGTATTTACTTTTTCTACGATTCGTGATTAATGTTAATTTAAAATGGAAATTATACTTACCCATTCGAACTGTGTTTACATAAAAAATTTAGAAGTGAAAACGATTTTGTCATCATTTGTTAATGGTTGGTTTATATTTTTGTAATAAGTATGGAATAGTAGCAGGGACGTTTTCACAATATTTTTTCAGTGTGTACGTTTCAAAGTAAATAGCATATACTTATACACACTAAAATTGAATATTAACATAGGTATTAACATATATTAATAGAACAGAAAATATCGCTCACGATTTACTCTTCTGGGGGGCTGGAGGAATAGATTTTTCATATATATGTACATTAACAGTGGCGTAGTTCACTATTATATTTGATATTAATATTATCATAAAAAAAAAAAAAAAACATCAAAATCTGTCTTTATTGTAAGTAACAGCTATAAAACTATCTTATGTTTTTTGTGGGGAAGAAAGTTTCTGGGGGGGGGGTTATACCTGTTAAAAGACCTCCTTAAATACGCCACTGACTGGGTATCCAGACATATACGTATATATATATCGAGACATTCTATAAACGTTTAATTTTTGATTATTGTATAACAAAATATTTTAAACTTATTAAAAAAATCAATAGATATTTTGGTATTAAGTAACTTGTACAATTATTTGTATATAAATCAATAGGTGGGTACTATTTATGTCCTCCTAAACTCCTGATTCTAACTATTCGTACAATATAAGGCGAGATTATATGGCAAGCGATAGCAAAATTGACGATGACGTTATGGTAACATTCTCGGTGTCCGAATTTTTGGTATTACCCCCAGCCATAAGACATATACATGTTAATAAATATTAATTCAAAAAATATAAATCTAGGTACTAAAATATATTATAGATGGAATGGTAATTTACGATAGTATTATTTTAACATTATTTCAAAGCGCGAGGCCCGGGACAAGGGCCCCGTCTGCCCCCCCTTAACGCCGGCCCTGCCTACTCAAGATAACGGGTCGAGTAATATTTACACCTATAAAAGCCGGCATTTTACTTACATATATATTTTGTATGCAAAATGCTATACATGAATGTATGTATGTATGTATGTATGTATGTATGTATGTATACAAACATACACACAAATGTTGGTATCCTGATGACTGATAACGACCAGCACTGCTACACGAACCGTAGTAACCAAACTTTGGTGAACTACACTAATCGGTCCATGGCGAGGTTTTCCAAAAACGGGTGAACGCCAAAAAAACGTGGAATAATTTCTGACGCTTAGCCAAACAATGACAAATTAATTGTCGAATTTCGAATGCGTTACTGTAGAAAATCATACTACGATGCCATGTTGCGGTCGTTGTGACGGACAATTGGCTGTTCAGTAACACGAGTCTCGGGTATAATACGTACACACGAGAACACGTGATACTATAAAACAAAAGGCGATGCATTATAATATTATTGCGCGTCAAAGAACACCGACATGTTAATAACACCGACAGTCGAAATAAAATATCCACACAAAATAAACATAAGAAAGCACACAGAGCCGTCAATGATATGTACCGAATACGATGGCCGGATACTGTTGGGTGGGAGGAATAGGGCGAAAAATTAAAGTAAAACCGCTTAAAAAATAGGTATATTACCTTTTTTTTTTTTTTGTTTTCTTGCTTATAACTCATAAATTGCCCTTTCCGTTCAGAACCTCTCGATACAGACGTCAAACAGGTTAGGACGTCCCCGAAAAAATGCACCGTTGAAGGACAACAATTGAAGTAAAAAAATAGAACGGCCGATGGCGGCAGTGGATGTTGTATTCTCGAATATTCAGTCCGACAAACACTAATAGCATGTCGGATGGCCCATATATTGAACATTCTCCCGCTTGTAAGACGAGCGCATTTTACAATAAATTGGAACGCATGTTTCTTAAAGTGGTTGATGACCGCTAAGTGGTATTCTGGTGCATAGTGTAGTAACATGTGAACACAGAACCAATGACGTCTTGACCTAAATACAGGGCATGGCGTAAAGTACTCCCACATTTTCGAGTTTGAATTTTAAAAAAAGTACATGATATGAACATTTTTTTTTATTTATAGTAAGTATACTATTTAAGGTTTTATATAATTTGGACGATATAATTTCGTAGGGTGAGAATAAAAAAGTTCTATGTCTGAATTATTCAAAAAATAGTTTTTTCATTCATTTGTATATTATATGAATGGTTTATCATTTAAACTTACATCGGTAGTCTTACGACCAATATTAACAAAGATATGAAAAACGAAACAGTTCTATGTAATAAAAACTTCCACATTTAATAGTTTTTTACGAGTCGATAGAACTTTTTTGTTTTTAAAGATTATAGTTAATTCAAACAAGTTATATGTGAAAGAATACACAATTTTATTACAACAAAACAGTTGTATGTATATACACGATATAACTAATACGGTAAAAATTACGGGTAAATGAGAATTAACCACAATGGAATATGTTTTATAATTATTATAGTCTATTGGTATCATTTTAAAAACATTTTATATCACAAAATTATATTCTGTAATTACGAATGAGAACAAAAATATTCTATCGTGCACCAATTGATTATTTGTGAGTACAAAAAAGTGTTATGGATTGTTCTAACTCAATATTTTTATAGTTTTTGATTGATTATTAACTCTGTGTTACTTTTCTACATTTTTCTAGTAATAATTATGATAAATTAGATGTTTTAGCATTTATTTATATTTTTTCATTTACTGATGTACTGACAAAAAAAAAAAAAAATCAATCATTAAACTTTAAAAACGCTCTCCTGAAAAATGTATAAATCAAACATAGGTAAGACTTTTTTGTTCCCACCCCATTATTTGTATTTAATTATAATATAATTTTTTATTTTAATAACTAAGAAAAACCTTATATAACACACGTTCTATAAATAAAAAAAAAATTTCATATCGTGTATCCCTTTTTTTAAATTCACTTTGGAAATGTTGGAGTATGTTACGCTTCATCCTGTACATCTGTTACAGGATAATAATACAAAACAAACAAAACAAAAATATAATAAAACAATAAATGGGC
Organism: Pemphigus obesinymphae; assembly: GCA_025469235.1. NCBI lineage: Eukaryota > Metazoa > Arthropoda > Insecta > Hemiptera > Aphididae > Pemphigus > Pemphigus obesinymphae. The sequence continues at coordinate 46,918 of JAIPRL010000173.1, forward strand.
TTATTTACCTAAGATTTTATTTATTTATTTATATATTTATTTAATTATATAAACGGGACAAGCCCAAAAATAACAAGATAATATACAAATATAACATTAATGTCATGCAAATATTGTGAGTTGGTGATAAAGATAATTACATATTTATAATTTATTTTTTCATTATTATTATTATTATTATTATTATTATTTACAAAGAAAAAAAAAGGGACGTTGTTTACTGTTCGCATAATACGGACGATAGGTGAGCTTTCGAGGAAATTAGAAGAGCGAGGAATATGGAAAGGGATAGTACAACGAGTGGTGCGGGAAGGGACCCTGAAATTTGTTAGGGATAAGAGTAAAGGAGAATCAATTTTGGCGGAAAGAAGATTGGACAGAAAGGATAGATTAGACACATGTCGACGGTCAACTAATGATAAAATATTAAAAGCATGTAGAACAGGTGTGTAATCGTGAGGAGGATGGGGGATATTGAGTGTATGAGTTGCAATACGAAGGAATTTTCTCTGAACTCTCTCAACTGCAGCACAGGCACAAGTAGTGAAAGGGTCCCAAAGAATACTGCCGTATTGAAGTATAGAACGAATCAGGACACAGTATAGTGATTTGAGGGGGGATAGAAGATGGAATTCAGAAGAGGAACGAAGGACAAAGCCAAGTATCTTAAGCGCCTTGCAACAAAATGTCTTCAATGTGCTTAACTGTGCTTAACTGAAAGGTCTCGGGTGAACGTAAAACCTAGATCACGGATAAAGTCACCTGGGGGTTTAATAGGGATATTATGAAGGACATAAGGAAAATAAATGCGAGAGTTAGAGGGAGAAAAGGAAAATACAGAACATTTTGAAATATTCAGGAAGAGACCTAGGGACTCTCCCCACACCACCAAGTTGTTTAGATCTTGTTGGAGAAGATACCAATCAGAAATAGAGTTTATCCGTAGGAACAATTTTATATCATCAGTAAATATGAGAAGTTTGGCATGACGAAGAACTGAAGGAGCTGAATTTACAAAAAGGGCAAAGAGGAGAGGGGAAAGTACAGCTCCTTGTGGTACACCAGAAGATGAAATAAAGGCAGATGAAGACGAACCAAGGACAGAGATATAGAGATGGCGGTTAGATAGATATGAGCTTAACCAAGCAAGTAATTGATTGCCAATGCCTAGAAGGTTTAAGGATTTAATAAGGAGATTATGGTCCACACGATCAAACGCTTTTAAAAAGTCTATATAAATTACATCAACTTGCTTGTACCCCCGAAAAGAATCATAAATATATGAAGTTAACACTAGATTACAAGTCGTGGTTGAACGACCCGGTCGAAATCCATGCTGTTCGTCTGCGAGAATATGATTGAGAGGGGAACGAATAGAGTTTAAAACGATGGATTCAAAAAGCTTAGAGATATGAGAGAGTTTAATAATAGGACGGTATTTTGAGATATTTTTTGGATCGCCTGATTTAAAGAAAGGAGTAATGGAACCAATTTTTAGAGCAGAGGGGAACACGCCAGAGTCAAGGGACTTACATTATACATGGGATGCCATTACGGTAGTGAATATTTAAATCCACTTCACCACCTTTTATGCGGCGGTCATATTCATTGTGACAAGCACGGAGATTTTCACGCTCGAGAATAGTCTTGTCACGAACCATCGATACATGTGGTTTAAAAGCAGGGGATCGCAATTTCATGGACCGGAAAAAAGACAAGATTTCAGCAGAAACAGCATGGTTGTTGAAGATCACTTTTATATGACGTGCAGAGGAGATGTATCTACCAAGGCGAATCGGTTTAAAATCAATCGGCCCATCGGTGGAGATACTAGCAAAAATATTAGCCAGAATGCATTTGTCATCAGTACCTAATATTAGATGATGAGTTAGTTGAGAGGGTTTCCGGGAGACCACGAACAATAATGTTCGATTTTCATAAGTCTCGCTCAGAAAATTCTTGAATAATATCAGAAATCGAGGACGTATGAGGCGGAGTAGTAGAACTTGAGTTGAACTCAAGCGCAATAAGCCGGGTATCCAACATAGAGACCCGATTGCGCAAATCAACAATCTCAACGGAAATAGCATCTAAACGAGAGGTGAGAGCATCAAGTCACAATTTCAGCTCGTCGCCAAGTGCATCCTGTTTTGTGAGAAGTTTGTTCTACGTAGAGCACATGCTGGAAATGGCTTTAAAAACATCATCGATAGAGGGTATAGGTTTCGGAGTAGAAGAAGTGCTAGATGACGAAGAATCAGAGCAAGTAAGTGGTGACGATTGTTTCTGATTGTTCATCGTGTAATTTGATAAATGTGGAAGTTTTAAAAATGTAAGTGTTAGTATCTAGATCTATCTAGTATCTAGGTGCTATAAATTACCAAATCTATCTTGAATACAAATTAGAATATAAAAAGTAATTTTATTTTTTAACTGCATGTAAAATGATTATTACCTAATATTCATTTTTTTATTATGTGCATTGGCGCTGTTGTAATACATTATTACATTAAAATTAAATATTTAAATATATATGGAATAAAAATAACGGGTATATGTTTTATTTTTAATCAAACCGTTCAATGAAATCTGTGTGAAAGTTTATCATTTGGTTTATTTTACAAATATAATAACAAAATATTAGCATAATTTTAATAATGAATATTTAATATAACTTATACATAAATATTTTTAGTGGATAGAGCTGAGTATGAGATGCCTGTAATATGGGGTAAGTAATTTTTCTAAGCAATTTATATTGTATTGAATAATTTAAAAATTATAAATAAATATCTAATCATATCTCGAGTTATATTAGTAAAACGATTTTTGATAATATATACAACTTTTGTATTTTTAAATTAATTAATTAGATCGTGTAGTGAAGTCGTTGGCCCCATGTAATATAAATAATATATCGTTTTTATATTTTTTTTTTTCTGAAACTAATTTTTCTGGAAGAAGTCGAGTGGTAGTTTTGGTGTAATGAACATTATTGAGGGCTAAATTTCTCTATATATAGTACTGTTAAATATCTTTAAAATAAAAATCTTGCATTAGCTTTTACCATTATATCACGTTAAAAAAACGAAATAAAAACGAATTATAGCTAATATCATTGTGTACGTATCTTAGACCTACGTAGCATATAATCCTTTAAAAACCTGTGGATACGACATTCACTTAAATGTAATTCTTTGATTTTATATTCGGTGGTTTATTCTGAAAAGGTACGATTTTGTGATGATAATCATGCCGTCCCTTTAATTGAATTGGTTAGTGGGTTTATAATAAATTGATGTTTATTATGGCTTATTTACACGATTGTAGATTCATACAGTTATAAAGGTATATACAATTATTTATTATTCCGAAAGTATATGTTAGTTTCGTTGATCTGGAGCTGGAATCCTCGGCGTTGATTGTGGGGGTCTGGTAGTATCAACTTCTTTGTTCATCCAATGCAGTCGACAGTCAAACATTTATCCATTCATCTTGTGATTACCAAAGACATTGGTTGGTTGCGAACCGTTCCGGGTCGTTCCCTGCCGTGAGTGTCGCCGACAAAATATGTTCAGGGCGCTCGGCGTGTTATGCGTCCTGTGGCGTGCGGTTGCCCGGCTTGGTTGGTGAGAGGAGGAACGGCGTACTCGCTTAAACAGTCGTTGGTCCCATGTAATATAAATAATACATCGTGTTTATATTTTTTTTTTCTGACTTTATATCTATGAATGAAAACTTAAAATGTGCGTGTAAGCACTACTATCCCAATTAGTTATGTATTTGTAAAAATCTGCGCACTGAAAGCATATCTATTTTTATTTTATAATCTAGTACATTTTACTGAAATAATAATATACAATAAAATAAAAACATAATATTGATACTTAATATCATATTATTGTTCTAAATAGCGATATTTATATATGTTATAATTATAATTATTTTATTAATGTAAATCTAGAAAATTTAATACGAGACCTAACTAGTAAGTTATTCTTTCCAAATAATGTTTATTTGATTTAATACAAAATTATAAATAAATGTTAATCGTAGTAATTACCATCCCGAGTACATATATTAGATGAAAATCTTTAGCTAATATGTATTTAACATTTTATGTTTCGGAATTTTTGACGATATTAAGAATTTAATCATTCATTTTACTCATGTGTCCCTTATAATAAGATGTATACTGATCATTGATTAGACTATGGGGAGACAAACAGCAGAATTTATCATTACCGTATTGCATTTAATAAAACTTAAAACAAACCAAGAAAAATGCATAAATTTAACTAGCTGATTGGAAGAATTTCCAAACTAGACCTGGAAAACAAACATCTCCCATACATAGCTATAATATAACCGATTTGAAGTTATCGCCTTTGATTGTTTAGTTACACCAATAAATATAACATCAATTCAGTCATCATTTTCAAAATATTTCCCTTCGATCTATTATATCAGAATACTGGCTCGATGACAGGAATGACATCATCTATCGTGATCTGGCGATATCCTCTAAGATGAAATCAATGAGTTTGCTAACCCGCATGTGAATAGACATGAGCTGCTAAATAACTTTCTGACAACTCACGAGGTGTTTCAAAGTAGATAATGATTATTAAAGGTACCCCAAAAACCTAAAAATCAAATTAATTTATACATAAATATACAAGGCTGGGCGTTAACAAGGTAAAAGTGAAAAATTAATTAATATAATAATAAAAATAAATGTAATTACGGAAAGCGTTACTTTTTTTTTATATATTTTAGGACTAGTGATATAATATATTATACTACGTCTTAAAACAGGAGACACCGGTTTGTGCATCCCAAATGACGGTCGTTCCGTGCCCGTATAAAATATTTTTCAACTTTACCCCACATCGTGTATTTCCGCATACGCTAGATCACTATCCATGTGTATACACCGAATTATATTGTGACGAAACCAGAAACCTACAAACTTACGATTGTCGTGTAATCGCGTAATAAATAACGATTATTATCCGCGTAATAATAATAAGTACATTGTAATATAATAATTGTATTAGTTTTATAAATATCTTTATGTTATAATCAATTAATCAATAGTAAATAATTTTCCATAAATAAAAAAACATTTTTTTTTTCTATAATGGTCAATTTTGTCAATCAATAAAAAAAAATTAAAAATATATAGGTGTATAATTAAAAAAAAAATTGGATATTTATTTTTTGAATTCATATAATATGTAATCAATGTTTATTTTCGTCAATGAAAATATGGGAAGGTATATAATATCTAAGGTTTAGATATCATTTAATATTGTTGTTTTGGGAAATTTATAATCATGATTACACAAGGGCATGTTTATTTTATTGGCTCGTAACAGGCCAGTTTAGTTTTCGTGTTAAAGCTGTCAATATTTTCGTGTTGATCTATATTTTATTAGTTGTGTCTATCCAATTTTAAAAATATATTGAAGTGTTGGGTACTCTCTGTTAATATTATTCTCCATTTATGTCTGTTTTATATTAATATTAGTGTCAATACAAAAATATACATAGATATTTTAGAAGCTGAGAGATATTTTCAATTAGACAATTTAATTTGAACATATAAAATTTACAAAACGATATTAGTAACTTTTAACTTAAGTAACTTGATTTTTTAACTAACTTAACATTACAAGTATAAAAAAAATATTAACTTATTCAGCCATGTAAAAATATATATTGTATTATTTATTATGTATAGACTCTATTTTGTATTGTATTTATAAAAACCAGTAGGTTTAAATAAAGGTGTCATTTATAATTTATGTATAAAAAAAAATATATATATATATATATATTATTAATAATCTACTAATTATACAATTTAGATGCCACTAAAAATTTAATTAAAATTAATTATGTAGAACTCCTTATAAAATGCGAGTGTGGAGCTTTCTCTAAATTATGAAAAATTTTTGTATCAGATCTGTGTAATAAAATTATATGATTTGGTTCATTTTACTGAAATAATTTGGTTCCAAAAAATAAAATAACATAATAAAATATTTTTTATTCTAAATACCTAGTGACATAATACCATGTATATAAATATATATTATAACTAAAAATATTTCTTTGCTGGTAATCTAGATAAAAAATATATAGGTAAGTGATTTTTCTCAAATAATTTATAATTGATTGAATATACAATAAATTATAAATAAATATTCAATTATTCTATAGGTATGTATTATTATTATTTATGTATTAGTAGCATATACAGTGATCATTTTTAAAGTAAACGTTAACGGGCAGAATTTTTTTTAAGAACACTTTAAGTTAGCAGTTAATGGTACATAAACATGTCATTTGTAATAAATATATGTTTAACTAATGAATTATTTATTGTAATAATATCATTTGAGAAAAATGTATTTCTAGATAAAGCATAAAGTAACATATTAATAGTAAAAAATGTATTCTAATAAACTAATCTTATTCCGGGAATAAAAAGTCAAATATAATTTTTGTATTTATTCTGTAAATGTAATAAGTACTTTTTGAATTTTTCGTGTAATGTTGTATGAATAAATTTTGTAAATGTAATTATACCTACATACATTTTATGTTTAATTTGTGAATATTTAATATTTAAAGTAGGTACCTAACCTAAATAGATACCTGTAATAATTAATTCTGAATTTAACGTTATAATGTTACCTGTTGAACTTTTTAGAATATTTTTATAAAAACAGTAGGTACCTAGGTCGACTACAATAATTCAAATGAAAGATAAAGCAAAGAAAAATACAAACTTCCGTACTAAAGTTAAAAATTGTAAATTGCAAAACATAGTAAAATCATTTTTCTTCGTATTGAATAGTTATTTTTTATTATAAATAAAGGCGACTCTTTTTTTATTATTCGACACCAAATTTACCCACTTATGTCTCAATTTAGAGTTCCTCTAGCGAAGAATTTTGAAGACGACTGCAAAAATTCCATTGGAAATAATGCGTACTTGTATTGAACAGTGGTCGCAACGTTTACGTCATTGTATTTAAATGGAGGGAGGCCTTTTAAATAATTTATCTGCATTATTTATATAAAATTTTAGAATTTTCGTTACGATGTTTCGTTCTACTTTTATAAACGTTTACAGTACTGACAGTATTTATGTCTAGACTAGGTATAGGTAGTATAATAATTAATAGGTCTATTCACAGAACATAGAATTATTTAAAAATGTAAGTTCTATAATATATAATAACACCACTTCTATATTACTCTATGAGATAAAGCATGTTGATAATTTGTATACAACCATCATCTTATTATGTTTATTTATTTATTATTGAGTGATAATAAAAAAGGCTCCTATTTATATCACAGTTTCATATAAAACAAAAATCAAAAATGGTTATGTCTGTAATGTGGTTAATTTTCATTCCATGTTTTTGGAATTATTTTCTATATTATTAATTAAATCATACTATAACTCGTTAGTCCTGTATAATACAACATACCTATCTCAAATTTAATTTTAAAATATACATATATAATAACAACTGTGATACTTAAATATTTTAAGTTCAAAAATAGTGTGACAAAAACTGGGTTTAGGAAGTTTTAATATGCTAGACTTATATGTAAATTTTTTTGTTTTATTATATATTTCATCTTGTTGGAAATACATTTTAATTTCAAATGGATAAGATAGTTTCCTATACTATCATTATCATGTTCATGATATCGCATGTATATCATGTTTTTTATTGACAATTAATTATTATAGACAATTTATAAAAAAATAATTAATACAATACATAAATCTGAAATGCAGTTGATGTGATATCTCTTAATCCAATCTAATATAATGACTATTAAGTATTATTAATTGTATATTAAATTAACATCAGATATTAAATTATCTATTAATTTACATTTTACAGGCACCTGTCAAAACCTACATTATAGTAAGTACATATGTCATATGATAAAAACATAATAAGTAGCATAATAGTAACAATATAATACAGATATTCTTAAGTAGGTAATACACCATCAATAATATTCAGATATATGTAAATATATTTAAAATAAACTATAAAGAAAAAGTAACGCACCAAAAAATAATTACAATATATAACAACTTTAATCAACTTAATAATCAAACGATAGGTCCTCATTGGTGAGATGCATAAGACGAATAAGAGAGGTGTTTAGGGGATAGTAAGGTAATATAATAGAGAAACGAAAAGGAGTAATATTTTTAATTTTTCCATACGGGAACCCTGAAACAGATGTCAGCTAACGAAGATGGAGAAACTATAGAGTCAGTCAACAAACTGGCCAGAAATCGGACACAAGATAATCGCTTACAATCCGTAATACAATCTATGTATTTTTTCCTGAGAATGTCGGGTATATATGGGTTTTAAAACAAAACCGATATCTTTACATCGACCGTTATTCGATATTGGCTCATACCGATACTTACCTCTACAAAATAACTGTTGAGGAACAGCAGTTGAAGGTATAGACACTGCATATTTGGTATCATGAAACTTTATCCACTGAAATGGATTACCATCGAATTTTAATTATTTTTTTAATCATCTTTTGAAAATATTGAAAACCTTTAATATTTGTATAATTAATCAAATAGGTAACGAAAAAATAAAATGTAGTATAACATTAAATTTTTATTTAAATCATAAATAAGCAAGAATATATTATATAGTAATACGTATATTCATTTCAAAAAATGTTTAATTAATGAAAAATTTTTGCAAAATATTTTATCTTTGAATGCTTATAATAATACAGAAGTTTTTCTGTCACCTACAAATAAATTCACCACAAAAAAATTTGCTATATTTTAATTTCAGAAAATATTTTTTATATCTATCCACCCTCTTACAGACATAATTGTGGCCTTAGAATGATGTAGGTACATTTAATACGATTGTAAATCGAAGTAAGTAAACTAATACTTGGTTTCACAATAGTACAATATTATAAATGTATATCGCCCAGTCTTCAATAATAAAATCCGCTATACACACATATTTCTACATATATTTATGTCACCTAGTTGACTAGCTTAAAAAAGTACTGAAAGAAAGTACCAAATAATGGAGAGCGTCAAAAATACATTAGTATCATTACCAACATTCAGATGAGCGAGAAATACGGGCCAGTTTTATAAGGATAGAAATATAAGATTAATCTTACCATAATCAGTATGTTTAAAATTGAAAATAAAAGGAACTTTTTAAAGTATTAGGAGTATGATTGTAATATAAAGATATGATTAGAGGTGGATGATGGAGGTCAGCCGGATTAAAAGCTTCACTAGACAAACTAGTAAACACACAATTAACGTTACAAAAAATTTTGTCTAGTAAGGAACCAAAATTATAAAAAAATTGTTGCATAGGAAGAATTTATATAGATTAACACAAGGAAATCGTACATTAGTGGATAAAGGAGTAAATTAAACCAGAAAATTTCAGATAAATTGAGGTCATTAAAGAATATGATAATATAATCAGCATATCGCTATATTATAGTATTTATGGATTCAGCATAAGAATTATACATATCGAGAGGACTATTCGGTGGAAGGTAAACACCATTGTTAATAAATTAATGATAGCCCTATTTAAACTGAACAAAAACTTGTTTAACATAAAAATATTAGTGGAAATAAAGAGAAGGGGAATCTTTACATATGCCAATGAAAACACCACCACTACCGACACAAGACCTAGATAAAATAGATCTATCGCATCTAAAGATTTTATAGGTAATAAGTCCAAGCTCTCTAGAAAAAATAGTCATGAAGCCATAATTCTCAGTAATAATAATAAATATAAATTTACAACAGGAAATATTATAAATAAAAATAACATACTTCGTTCGAAGGCCGTCACAGTTTTGGTAGAATCCGAGAGAATCAGTCCACATTGAAGATGCTAAATGGATAGGCAACTTTTAGTGAAACATGGCCAGTTTTTGTCCTTTCTTTAACTACAGTAGAGATGCCGTTAAGGTAGGATATGGTCCAATCAGACTCACCATATTTTGCTTAAGTATCAAGCTCTACATGACAGGATCGTAATTTCATACGAGTTTTATTCCGCACTAGTTTAAAGTTATGCCAAGATAATATCACTTGCATCATTTTATTACTAAATATTACTTTTCAAGATAATTTTTCAAAACGAGGCTTCTTTGTAGTTACTAGGTACTGAAATTAACGTTTCTAATAGTATAGTGATTAAACTATTCTTATAATCTGAGATCTTAGTAATTACTTCACGTGAATAGGATTCAACACTATTGGCTATATAAAAAAAGTCCCATTCTATATATATAAGATAATAAACAGCAGAAGTAGAAGATAAAGTAGATATTGGAGCATGGGTTTCAACAGCCAGTTCTCTATATTTTAAAGATGAAATATCACTACGTAGAGTAGCATATTCATCTTTATATCATTAATTTTACTTACTAATATAGAAAGTCTGTCATTAACATCACCAAACTGCGTAGATTGTGATTCACACAGCTATTTGCATGTTTCGTCAAGCACATTAAGCAAGGATTAAATTGCACGCATTGGGAAATTAGTGAGGGCTATAAAATCATATATTTAGGAAGGACTATTAGAAATAATGGTGTAGGAGTGATATTAGATAAAGAAATGAAAGGAAAGGTGGTAGAGGTGTCACAAAGAAATGATTGACATTTGAATGCAACTCAATAAACAAGTACACTAATATATACGATGCCAAATAGTTTATCGCAACACGAATAAATAAAATGCAGTAGATGCTCACAGTATTAACCAAACAAACAAAAAAAAAATCAACGTTAATAAAAAATACTCATGCTCCTGAATTAGTAGATGAAAAAGAGGAACAAACTAAAGAAAAATGTAAAGAAGTATGAAAGATTAAAAATCCAGCGATAAAAATATGTATACATATTATAACGCGCCTAACTGATGATAAAATATAATGGCAATAGAGCGCAATATGTACTAATCAGAAATAAATATATATAAATACATATATTTTGATATAGTTTTAGATATAGACAAGATTATAAAAAGTTGTTCGTTATGTACTGACACACTAATTAGGGTTTAAATAACCATTATGTTAATAAAACTGAATGCCATCTATCTCCAAGGAAATCTATTTTATTAAACTACCAAAATCATTGATAAAAACCACTACAGGCAATCAAAAACAAAAATAAAAATTCTGTTGCATGGCTCAGGTTAAATATACGTATATGAGTATGCATAATAAAATATTGTAAATTGAGTAAGATTATTATTTATACAAGTAATTTATAAAAATGATATTAATTTAAAAAAATATTTTAAAATAATACATTTTTTGAAAGTCAATTCAATTAATTATTCATGTAATAACACTATTATTTAATTTTTAATTTAATAATATGTATCTACTGTATTTACAGATTTATGCTTAAGTAAATACATTTTAAATTTATAATACCTATTAATTAATTTAGATTAGATTATATATTTCATAATTTAGATATTAACACAGTAACTAACAAAATTATTATTAACAGGTGACATAGATACAGACTTTAATTTTACTCAAGTAGACAGTAAGTAAATTTTTATAAATAAACTTAAAACGTACTACATATTCATTTTTATATTGTACAATTAAATCAGCTTTTCATTTGAACTTCGATAGTAGCGAGAATTTCTGTAAAATATGATGCTGATTTCAGCATATAAGATAAATAATATAACAATTAAAATAGGGTGCTATCCAACGTGAATTTTCACTACAATTTTAGTTTTAAATTAACTCAATTTTCATATTTTCAGTACATTTTTATAAAATATTTTGCATCATTAGAAAGAAATGTCATCAATTAGCATGACCAGAATTTTTTTTCAACATAATATATTTTTTAATGTATATATTTTTCCTAATTTTCTAATAATAATATAAAAAAAAATGGACTGTACAGCATGATCTTTATTTTAAATGATATTTATTAGTATATTAAGAATATCTTAAGTACATAAAAACTACGGGAAGATAATAGTTGTAAAATATAATATTAAAATATTGATTTAATACACTTTTAAGTTTTAATTGATAATTGTCTTTAAATATTTTGATATATAATTTGATAATTAATAATACAATTACGTAATAACCAGGTATATGAGTCGTTCATCAATTTTTGATAACCCCTCCAATCAGTACTAATTTGTTGAATCTGTACCCCTGACTCCCCCACATTGTAAATACGCCACTGGGTATTTTACAAACCATTTAATTTAATTTAATAAATATCATGGACATATAGTCGAATTACAACAATATTAAAACAGTTGATTTATAATATATATATAAATAACAAAATACTAACAATATTAAGAAAAAAAAAAACAAATTATAAAGTCCATGTCATTTAATTCCTGACTCATGGAAACAATTTCGTATGATTTGTATTCCTAAACCTTCATTGTCTACTTCAACTTTCGTTCCATAGCCCTATCCCCAGCACTTTGTAAGTTAACTAAGTTTATGATTAAAAATACACTGGATTGGTTCTTGAACTCTAATTTTCTTATTTCATGTAATAATTTATATGGTTTTCGTCATGGTTCTCTGTACAATAGAATGCTTACCTTCATTCGTGGGTCCTATCTACCCACTGTCTCATGCTTTTCATATAGGCCTCAATAATTCCCAAATTTACATCACATTAGAGAAATGATTTTTTGCAATTATTCATCTATTATAATATTAATAAAAAACTACAAAAAAAAAAAGTCCATGAATTTAATTAACAATAAAAATTTAAAGGAATACATTTATAACTAATACAGATAAAATAATCCAAGAATAAAATATTATAATTTATAAACGACAAGGCGTCAGATAACCGTTGTCCACAATACAATATTCGAATTTAAATGACTTGAGCAATTAATGTTTATTTTAATAATTTTTACCAGCGAGTTGATGAGGTTATTGCTATGTTATTCGTAAAATATGCTCGATAACCAAGGAATTCTAACGTTGTTTGACCTCATTAACTTGCTGGTAACAATTATTAAAACAAATATTAATTGCTCAAGTCATTTAAATTCGAATATTGTATTGTGGACAGCGGTTATCTAACACCTTGTCGTAAGATAAAACCTGCATAACTGCTTATAATCTTTTACAGCTATATCCCATGATATATTAGCCGTTATTAAATTTATCAATTCGTTTAATACCATTACATTAATCTAAAACTTACAATTAACCTCTATTTCAATTAAATCAATTTCTTTGTTTCTGAAACTTCTTATGTCGAGTTAATTTGTATCTTTTGCTCTATGGTATTAAACATGCATTTATATTTGACTAATACCTATATTCAGTGATGGGTTGTAACTTAACTCAAGTTAAAAATTACTGTAACGAAATTACTTCTACGAGTAATGCATTAGTAATTGCATTACATATTATTCCAAAATTTTAAAAAATATGATAAATTGATAAATTAATTTTATGAAAATTATTATGAAAATTAAACATTTTTATTTGGTAAGTTATATTATCGAATGGGTTTAAATAATCCAAAATTGTGTACTTAATTTCACCATAGCCTATGAAATATATCATTGTATTATAAGATTGCTTGGCTAAAAATTTCATTCTACACATTATGTAGCTACAATACATTTACCATAATATTTGGTTTTTTATATACCTACATGTCAATATTTCAATATTTATTAAAAAAATATTTTTTTTTATTATATTTTAGGTTTTGATATAAATGATTATAGAGGTATAATTCAAAATATTGTTAAAAAATAATAATAAATACGTTGACATTGACCTATAGACATATTTCTAAAATAACTCATAATATACAATGGTATCATATTTAGTTATTTTTACCATGATCAATGGTATGTGAATATACATGTTTAAAAACTAATAAAATTAAAATTACCATTGATATAAATAACATATTCCATTTCAATCCTATGTTTATCATAATAAAACATTTAATTCGAAAGGAGATTTTGAAGAAAATGCTGCATAATTTTAAATAAATTAAAATTAATACATTTCCAAAATCTTTGACTTTTTGAAAAATTAAAAATAATAGTGATTTTATATTTAATTTAAGACTCCAATATATATTTTATTTTTGAAATAATAATACAAAATGATTTATTTAAAATAAATCTAGGTTTAATTTTTATACTGTCTTCCATATATTTCATTAATTTATACTAAACGCCTGTGGTAAAGTTATATTACATTACACCCTACTATTATCACTAATTATACTGAAAAATTTAAATAAAATTTTCTTCATTATTATTTTAAACGATGCAATAAATATATTGATTTAAACTTTAGATTAGTGTTAGTATATACATTTTGTAAAATTTTAAGTTAGTTAATGTAGATTTATGAGGACGAAAATCATGTTGTTGATGGATTATAATGTTTCTAAATAGAGAAGATAATTCTGTATTTATGATTTTTAGAAAATATTTTTGGAAGTATAGAAATTATAGATATTGGACGATAATTATAAATTGATGATCTAATACTTTTTTTAAATATTGGATTAATAAGAGTAGATTTCCATTTAATAATTACTTATTAATTTATATTTATAAATATATATATATACAGATAGATCTCCACCTGGGGCTTGGCCTTTTTATTATTTTTTATGGAAATATATATTATCCCACCCCCCATATATTGGCTTATATTTTCCATTTTACCAATACACTTAGTATACATAGATAGCCAGGTCAATGGTAGAAATGGAAACTAATATTTTCGATAGTTTTTCTGTAAATAGATTATATAGTGGTGGCCAAACTTTTTTACCGTGGGCCATAACAAAAAACTTTTTTACTGTTGGCCATAAAAAAAAATATTTTACTTTAAAGTCATCAGAATTTTAGGTATAGGTATATAATTACAAATTTAACGACGTTTTTATTGTACTTACGAATTTTAATGGCTTTATTTAATACTTAACTTAATAATTCTACAAATAAAAAAATTACATCGGTTTACACTTCCAAAAGTTATTTTTAAATAAATTAATTTAATAGCTTTATTTAATCTATACTAAATTAAAACTACAAATAAAAAAATAAATATAAAGTATACAAAATATCGTTTCACACTTATAAAAAAATATTACCAAATGTATTAATTTGTTAATGTGAATTATGAACATGTTTCTATTAACAGAGGACATTAATATTAAGTTCTAATTTGGTAGAATTTATCCAGAGAACGGCATGGAGATGTTCATTTGTAATGCGAGATCGAGTTTTACTTTTATTAATTTTCATCGTTGAAAATACTTGCTCACAAATATAATGTTGAACCAAATATTCAAGACATCTTAGCTACAAACTTTGGTACATTTGGAAAATCTTCTTCAGACAGATTTGAATAAAACTGAACAACATTTTCAGAGCTTGACAAATTATTAAATGTTGTTCTTAAAGAATTATTATATTGGAGTTCTATAATTTCTAATTGTAAAGAAACTTGGATAATTTCGGGATTTATATTAAATGGATTTTCAAATAGATTTATAATTTTTCTTTCGTTCGAATGTCTTAAAAACAATTTATTCAAATTCACGAATAAGCGTGTTTATAATTTTGATGCACCGCTGTTTTGGAAATATACCACAATCTTCTGTTTTTAAAGTAGCACAACATTCCAAATGGGAGAAATTTAATTCTTCAATTTGATTTAAAAATAAACATAATTTATTTTGGAAGCTTTTACTGAACCAAACAAAGTACTGACAAGTTTTTCTTTTCCTTGTAATTTTAGATTTAACAAATTCAGATAATGTGTTATATTGGTTAATATTGCTAAATGCCATAGCCATTCACTAGGTATCATTTAATTGTGCATATTGTTTATTTTTTTCAGTTAAAATAATTGCGATTTCATGGCATAGGAAAAAAATCTTTTCAACATTTTTCCTCTACTTAGCCATCGTACATTACTGTGATATAAAACATATTTATATTCAGACTCTATTTCTGAAAGAAAATTTTGAAATTGGCAATGATTCAATTCATGTGATCTTATAAAATTAATAATTTGTACTACAATAGACATAACATTTTCTAAATCTAGAACTTTCCCACATAATGCTTGTTGATGAAGAATGCATTGAACTCCAATTGGTGGAGAAAGATTTAGTTCAGACATTTTTGAGTTTATTCTTCCGAGAAGTCCAATCTTAGATCCTATCATACTTTTTGCACCATCTGTAGTAACACTAACAAGTTTTCAAAATTAAGACCTAGATATTCGAATGTATTTAATAAAGCTTTGAATATATTTTCTCCTGTTGTAGTACCACTCAAACTCTCCAACGCTCCCAACTCTTCTGTTATTTCAAAATTTGCATTCACACCTCGTAAAAAAATTAGGAGTTGTGCCGTATCTACCATATCTGAACTCTTATCCAGTGCTATTGAAAAATATTGAAAATGTTTTGCTCTGTCTTGTACTTGTTCTTTTTGATATCCAATATTTAGCATACATTATTAATAATAATTAAATTATATAATAATATATAATAAAATTATTAACATACATAATTACATGGGCTATGTATACTTAATATATGATATTTCCATAAAAAAAAAAAATCATAATCCCAAGATTGATGTGATCTACCCTCAATACCCCCCTTAAATATACCGCTGACGTGTATACACGTATCTACCCAGAAGTGTAAGGTTAAGAAAATACAACTTTATCTGATATAAAGTATAAAGTTATTGTACTACATAGAAAATATATAATTACAATATATACCTAATAAAAAAAAGGCAATATTTTTGAAAAAATTTATTATATATTAACACTATATAACCTATTGATTTTTAATTAAATAGGTTCATTTCCACTATATATGGAGATTTCTAAAAGTCCTGAAGGTAAATTATTTTTAAGGAATTTCTCCTAAATATTTATTGATATTTTATATTTTTATACAAAATGTATTCAACTTCAAAAGTAAAAAAGAATCAAACTAGTAGCAATATTTTAATATCAGTTAAATCAGTAGAAGATCTACAGATAATAACAAACAATCTTATAGAAGAAAGTATACAAAGGGATCTAACTGCAAATAATGATACTATCGTACAAAAATATACTGAAGCACAGCCTGCAAGTACATGACACAGAATTTTAATGATTAAATAACCAGTAACGGCTCATATTAAGAAACACAGGCGCACGTATATTACCTAAAATTTCAATAAATTGACGTTTTTTAATAATATATAAAATTATTATTTATTTATCACCATTAGCAATAATTGTCGTGCCAATGAATATTATTATTGTACATATTATCATGCATCGCACCGCTGTATTGTTGGTTGCTGTTCGGCGACGACTCAGCGGCCGCTGCGTGGTATTCAATCACTGCTACTGTCGCTAGGCTACTGCAGTTCTGTCCATTGCACACACTTGAAAAATGCATGTATGATGCGCTGTTTTTATTTTATTCCCTCTCTGGCGAAAAATACACTGTCTAAATTATATAGCATGGCACACAAAACTAGTTTGAATCACCAACTATGTATATCTAACTGTATTCTGTGGTCGTATGTCATAATGACGTTTGTCGTTTGGGGCAGTTATTATCTACATATTTTCAGATGTTATCAGGATATCACTTATCTAGGTAATATAGAAGTAAGGTAAATTGAGTTATGTTTTACGTGAATATAGGTATATTTTTAAAATGAATGACATCACATTTGTTATTACATTACCTACCTATTATATCGATGTTTTAGAGAAAATAACATATAATATTGTTAATATATTTGTTATAAATCCGCAGTATTTTTTGGTTGTACATTACCAGATATTTTACTCACGAGTCGCTACTATAAACAACATTAAATACTTAGGTATTTTCTGAGTTTTCCTGGAATTTTCAGATAAGAATGCATGTGACTTACAAATACTTTTTTGCCTTAAAAACAGTCTATAAATCCAAACTATTCTCAGTAAGAACCAAATTGACCCTACACAATATTAGAATTCATTCCATTGGGCTATATTCATGTAAAACCGACAGAAATGGAAAAATAATAATTATATTAATTATTAAAAATATTAATAATTAAAAGGTTAACGCAAACAAATATTTAGCCCTGAAGAAATCCAGAACGTGAAGGAATATAAACGAAGTACTAATAATCGGAATGTAAATATAAAGTGAGATGTATGTTAGAAGATTTGCACATGACTGCAACAATGAAATATAGAAGAATAAACTGAGCAGGTGATTTTAAAAGACAACATTAGTATCTTATCAGGGACGTGACAAAATGGACACTTGGCAGTAAAATACCACTATTTTCTCCTAGACAGTGATGGAAGGATAAAGTTTCAAAGGATAACAATGTGCTAGAAATCAATAATGCACAAGAAGTGGCTGTATATAATAAATCATAATTGCTTCACCTATCGTATACATATTTGTAAATATTAATTTATATGACGTTTAATAATGGGGATGCAGTATATGTATAAGCACAATGAAATGGACATTTAGCAACAACAATAGAATTTAATAAATAATACATTTCTTGAAGCTGTCTCTGTAAGCCACAGTTAAGTAATAGGATGAACAATTATAATTGTTTTTTAGACAATCCTTGGTATTTGGTGACATGTTGGAAAAATCCTTCATAGTTGTATAATATAATGTTTATGGCTACTCCTAAAAATAATCTAACAATACATTAGATGGTTTGAATTGGATAGATACATTCAAATTTCAGATTTATGGAGAACTCCACTTCTATATGATAGTCCCAAATTTCTCATGACAATTAAAATTTGTTGTAGATTCGATAATTTTATTCATTGAAAATTGTGGTCGGGAAAATGTCATTTTAGTTATAAATAATAATAATAATACTCATTCGATGCTGACCATTCTTCTTTCCAAGCATACGAATGAAAAAATTGAAATGTATTGAATCCAACTGCTGTTCTTTAAGGATATTTTCTTAAATTGAACATTTGGGTTATAGTAAGAGATATTTTATATGAAAAAAACTGGATATGGATAAATTTATGATTACCATAGACCATGCTTTTAAAATGATTGAGTAGTCCTCTTTATATGCATATCATTAAAGCTGTTGGAACAGATAATATCCAATATATGCAATACATTATACATGGCATGTCTTTTGTTAATCTTAAATAATAAGGTTGGTGTTTATGGACCAAAATACATCACAATTTTCAAAAATTTCAAATGAACGTTTAATTTTTCAAAAGATGGCCACTGAAACTTTAAGAAACTTATAAAAAAGAAAAAAATTGTATAGTACTTCCATATAGTACTAATATTTTTACTGGCTAATTTTGGAATTATATTAAACGTTTTACAATTCTATACATATATATGTAAATGCCAAAAAAAATATATTTTTTTTACATATTTTTGTTAAAATAAACTTCTATCTTATGCCTTTTTTTAGATATATTTATGTTAATTGTAGTTTTATTCTGAAGGCTTTATATAATACCCTTCTTGGGCCTGCAACAATTTCATAAGAAATTGTGAACGGATGTTTTTAGTAATATTTTTATGAATTAAATAGCTATTTTTTCAAGTGAGAACCACGCTTTTCATCCAGAAAGTTAAAAATTGAGATTTTTAACAGTTTTTATCTAGTATTCTCTAAATTATAAATTTTGAATCTGAAGTTGTTTCTCAGATTTTTTTAGAATTGGACGAACAATGGAGTTTGAATGGATTCTTGGTCCCAGTATAACGAATACTCTTTATAGAATGCTCTCGGTATGTATTTCTCAATTGTTGTTATAATGAGACCAATAAACCGTTTATAGTAGGTGAATTCAGGCGGAATCTAGCGATTATAAATTATTTTATGAGAGATTACAATTTTCCAGTAATATTTCCTGAAGTTCGATATTGTCCTGAGTATCTAATGTTGTTTAGGTATGATTGGGGTGTGTAATCCTATAGATATATAAATTCATAATGCATTATTCTCAATCATCACTTATCCTATATAATACCCATTCTAACATCCTGAATGAAATGTAACTTTCTGTTTAAAGTAGAAATGATAGTGTATGTTATTATTGGAGCATTTCTTGTAAATAAAATCGCTATTCTTATCTTTGATTGAATTATTCTTTAGGTTGGGAATAAACATATACTTAATATTATAATATTGTTATTTTATATATTTTTAGAATATTTTATTACACGTAAGTGCCATTATAGATATATATATATATTATATATGTATATTATATTCGTTAATATTAATTAAATTTACTATATTTCTGAAACAGTAAACAGTATCGTTGTAAAAACTAACAATTTTATGTGTATTTAAAAAAAAATAATTCATGTGGTAAATATAATTCAATTATTCCCGTTTCTAATTATTTCAGAAAAATAATTAATGCCTTGTCTTTTTCAGGCATCAATTATTTATTCATGCAATATGTTCGATATCTAACGCATTCTAACGTTATTTGGCTTCATTAACTTACTGATAAAAATTATTAAAACAAACATTAATTGCTCAAGTCATTCAAATTCGAATATTGTATTGTGGACAACGGTTATCTGACGTCTTGCTTTAAGATAAAATATGAAAAACTGTTTGTTATCTTTACAGCTATATCTCATGATATATTAGCAGTTATTAGATTTTTCAATTCATTTAGTACCATTCCATTAATCTAAGACTTATAAGCAGACTTTATTTAAATTAAATCAATTTCTTTGTTTCTGAAATTTCCCACTAACTATTAACGAAAAAATTGATTATTTCACTCTCAAATTTTAAATTACTTCTGTTATACTACTACGTGTTTTGAATCATTTCGATATTTTCGAAAACATGATTTCATATCAATATATATTGTAACACTTGCTATATAATATTTTCAAGAATATTATCCTAAACAGTGTCATACAAGAAGGGAGCAGAGGGGGCCATTGCTGCCCAGATATAAAAAATTTATACTTTTGTCCTAGTGATGTACAAAACAAGACCAAGACATGGCAGTCTTGGTCTTGGTCTTGATCTTGGTCTTGATTTTGGTCTTATTACCTCAGCCTTGGTCTTGGTCATGTTGACTTAATCTTGGTATTAATCTTAGTCTTATTGACTCAGTAGAAGTAAGTCTTGGTCTTGGTCTTGGTCTTGATCTTATTAACTCAGTCTTGGTTTTGGTCTTGCAAATTCTTGCAGTTTAGATTTTTTAACCAAATTTATAAATAAGGATAAATAATTTATTTATAGGTATATAAGGGCAGATATAGGAGAAACAATGAGGTCATTTCACCCTCCCGTTCACAAAAAGTTGGAGTAAACCCTAATAGTACAAATCCGTAATTAAATGCCCGTTTCGATCATGGTAAATGGTTTCTGCTGGGCACTATCTAGACCTTCCTGAAACAGTCCCATCAATTTTTTATTATTCAGCTCATAATAGACAGCTCCCGGGAGGTACTTTTTCGGTATATCCCGGGATCTACAAATTATGAGCTAACAAACAACAAATTGATTAGATCTATTTACATTCAACCTTTTGGACGAAACTGACTGTGAAAGAAGATTGTCTCCATGTCACATCCTTGTCTCATATAATCCATAGACAATAATCTTTTTCGAAAATATTACAATAAGATATTGATGATTGTATTACGAGAAATCTAGAGATTCGGTGTGAAATTATAAATAGTGTACCTATACCAAGAAAAAAAATATAATAAATAATATATTTAATGCATTAATTTTTATTTTATTTAAAAGCAAGACTTGCGAGAGTCTTGTAGTCAAGTCTTGATCTTGCATTACAAGTCATAGTCTTGCATAAGATTATTATTTCAGTCTTGCTACGTAATAGTAAAATCTCGGTCTTGGTCTTGGTCTTGCATTTTCGCAAGATCAAGACCAAGACTAAGACTCCAAAACCAAGACCGAATTTTCTCATCACTATTTTGCCTCCTCAGATAAAATAAACAATCATCATGTAAATATTTATAATTCATTTGTAACATATAATAACAAATAATACTCAGGTTACATTTTTGTAATGTATCAATTATATTATCATAATCCTATAATATATATTTGAATTATTAATTTTTTTTTTTTATATCATGCTGTATTCATATTTTCTACGTACTCATAGCCCTCTGTATAATAATAAATATAATATTAGTAGGAACCAAAAAAAAAGTTTCTAAAAGTAATTCTACGAGTATAAACCATACAATCTTATAGGATAATAATTATCATATACCTAATTAGATAGAGAAATTATCGTGCATTTTATAAAATTCCAAAAATAAATATACCTAGGTATATGAGTTTTTAATTGCCTCATCTGAGACAGTTGCGGACTTTGTATACGTCCAACGAAAATATTAAAAAGTAAATTTTTTTTTTTTAAACTTAATTAATACATTATCAAACAAATAAAACAATTATATTAAATCATTTATTCCATTAAAGTATTAAATAAATTTATATTTATATTATATGTTGTTCTAACAGGCCCGTCACTAGATATTTTCTGCCCTAAAGCAAAAATGTTAATATCACCTTTAAAAACGTAAATAAGCAAAAAAAAAGGATTTATTGTCTATATTCATATTTTTTAATTTGTTCACCCTAAAGCGACTCATAACTTGCCTCTACTCTAGCAATGAGCCTGTTTCCAAAGCTGTAGTTACCATCAAGATTAGTTATTAATTGTACAGGTGTCATCAAGTAGGTACACAGATTTTTGTTTGTAGTTATTCCTTTTTATTAATTATTAACTTTATAAAAATGTTACCACAATAAATATATATATATTATATATATTCTATATAAAGAAAAAAGATATGAAATATTATATTTTTCATATATATTATTATGTTCAACTGATTTCACACTTTCTTAGACATTTTATATAATTATTATACTTATATATTTAAATATATTAGTGAGAGATTTTATGTATTACATATTAAAAATATATATATATATATATAAGCCTTAAATGTTTCCCCACCCTAAGTGCTCCCAAAAGATTATTACCGTAATATTACATCACTAGATTGGGACTTCCTGGTATATAATACACACATTACAAATAAGAAATACAAATTCATAAACTCTCCTTTTGAATAAAAACGAAGCCACATTTTTTTTTTAATAAAGAATATAATATTATTATATTATGTATATTATTGTATAATGTATATAGTATTTTCCTTATTTATAATATAAATTTTAAACAAATTACATTGATATATTCCAGTAATTACTTAATATATATATAAAATTAAAATATGATAAATTGATAAATTTATTTTATCATTTAATGAAAATATATTTATATTTAGTAAGGTAGTTACATCGAAAGGGTTTAAAAAGTCCAAAAATATGTACTTACATTCACCCTAGCCTGTGAAATATATAACTATAATATGATATTACCTGGCTGAAAAATTCAATTCTACACATTAAGAGCACGCTATACAACCAATTTTAAGTGATTGTGTACAGGAAATTTTTATTAAATTTAAAAAAAAATGAAAATCCAACAATTTAAATATATTTAATTATATTTTAAAGTAATTTAAAAATAGACATGTGTCGGTACAATTTTTTATTGTTGTGTTATTACGATTTTTGTTAAAAGTCACCTAAACGCTCTATAACTGCAACTTTTTCTTTGTATAATTGAGTCCAAATTTATATAAAATATGAAAGACGAGAATATTTACTATGCCGTAGTATGGCGTTTTTCTCGTTATATGTTTTTTGAAAACCTAAAATTCGTATTTGAAAATCATATAATTTTTTAATAAAAAGAAAAACCTAAAAAAAAATTAACAAAATAAGCTTCACGCTACGAAATAGAAAATATTCTCATCTTTTATATTTTGTATTAATTTTGACTCTGCAATTACTAAAACAAAAGTTGTAGTTATAGAGCGTTAACGTATTTTATTACCGCTAAAATGTGTATATAGCATCCTTTTAAGTAGCTACAATATATTTACCATAATATTTTGTTTTTTATGTACCTACATTGCAATATTTTAATGTTCATTAAAAATAATTTTGTTTATTATATTTTAGCTTTTGGTAAAGCCTACCGTAACCTATTACATGTTCATAAAAGTATGATATTTTAATATAAAATAAATAAATAAATACTTGACATTGACATATAAACATAATTTTAAAATAACTTATAGTATACTATGATATCATCTTTAGTTATTTTTACCATAACCCATCGTATGTGAATATACATGTTTAAAGTACTAATAAAATTTAAATTACATTGATATAAATAACATATTCCATTTTATTCTTATATATATATATATATTATATCATAATACATTACTAAATTCGGAAGGAGATTATAAATAAAACGCTACACACATTTTAAATAAATTTAAATTAATATAATTCCAAAATATTTGACTTTTCGAACAATTAAAAATAATTGTGGTTATTATATTTATTTTAAGGTACTCCAATTTTATATATTTCTTTTTAGAATGATAATATAAAATGGCTTATTTAAGTTAAATCTAGGTTTAACTTTTATGGTGTCTTCCATGTATTTCATTAATTTATACTAAACGCCTGTGGTAAAGGTGGTATAACACTATACCACTCTCATATCACTAATTACACTGAAAAAGTTCATATCAAATTTTCTTAATTATTATTTTAGATTTTAAATGATGCAAGAAAATACATATTGATTTAAACTTTAGATTAGTGGTCATTTATAAATCTTTTCATATACCTACATCAACAACCAAAACATAAAAAAAAAAACAGTAAAAGCACTATTTTATTTAAACCGAATAAATATAGATTTTCATTAAAGTTCTGTAATTAATAGACCTGTAGTCTTTAAATGTTTACATACAATGTATTTTAATACAATATTAACGAAAAATATTATTTTCTTTAATTTCTCACTATTTATAGCAATTTTAAATATTAAAGTTTTTCATCATTAATTTTAGGTCAAAAGGATGAAATTTTAATACAATGTTAAAATTACATAATTTTATAT
Source organism: Pemphigus obesinymphae (assembly GCA_025469235.1). Lineage (NCBI taxonomy): Eukaryota > Metazoa > Arthropoda > Insecta > Hemiptera > Aphididae > Pemphigus > Pemphigus obesinymphae. The sequence goes on from JAIPRL010000173.1 coordinate 72,114, forward strand.
TCAAAAGATTACGCCATTTTTCTTTACATACTCGACCGCTGAAATCAATGTAATAGAAATAATAAATAACAATTAATAATAATAATATATATAACCAATTTAAGTAAAAGTTAATAAAATAATAAAAATCTATATTATATTATCCTAAAAATTATATATATATATATATAAATAGTAAATATAAAATAAAATAAAACTGAAAATTATGAATGCTTTGAATATTATAAAGATGTGTGTATTTACAAAATAACTTTTTTTTTAAACATTGTAACATATACTTGGCTACAGACTGTACAATTTGTGTCTCTTTCATTATACTTTACATGAGGAGAGACTACAGTTGGAAACGTTATGCACGAAACAACTAAAATAATCTGGGACACATTAAATGAAATATATGTGTCAGTACCAACCAGAGAGCAATGGAAACTGTTAGCTGATCATTTTGAGTCAATTCGGAACCTCCCCAACTGCGTTGGAGCTTTGAACGGAAAGCATAAACGATTAGAGAAATTTCACACGCCGGTTAGGTAAGTTATAACTACAAATCGTACCAACATTCTGTCGTTCTAATACCATGGTGCGATACAGATGGGTTGTTCACGATGATAAAATCAGGATATGCACTGAAGAAAAAGTGATGGAGGTATTTTTAAAGATAGTGCAATAAAGTATTGGATTACACACGAAGGTTTCGACATTCTTTCACCTTCCCCGGTAACATATCATGAAACAAATAATCCATTTCCATACTACTTTGTAGCAGACGAAGCATTTCCGTTACCGCGGTATGGTCTATTCCAAAGGACATTAGACAATGTTAAAAGAATATTCAACTATAGGTTAAGCCGTGGACGGAAAACATCAGCAAAGTGACAAGTATTAAATGGCCCCATAAATGCCGAAAAGTAGAATCAGTGGATGACATTATTAAAGCGGTTTGCTTACACAATTACGCACAGAAATCGTCCACATACTCACAGACACGCAAGAAGATAATGAAATTAATGAAATATCCGTATTACCTATTGACACAACATCACCAAAACAGCTTACAATAGATTCATCGGTGAATTCTATAAGAAATTATTTATCTAATTGTTTTCTTTCTGCTCGTGTGTCTATACCAAAAATAACAAAAACGACACGTGATAATACGATAACATAAATATTATTGCGTAAATATACTCATAGTTTATAAATAAAATTTTGTATCACAACAGAAACGTAATTCGTATTTACCCTGTATTTCTAAATTTTATATTTTTTTTCTACATCTATAAATTAATTTATGAAAATAAAAATAATATGACTACACGCAATGTTATCGTTAAAATACAATGTATAGAATATTTAAGAATTTAAAATAATTTGAAATGTTTGTAAGAATCATTACAGCAATAATGTGGTATGTACCTGTCATATTTACTTTGGCTGCTATCTCGTACCATGCTTATTCTTGGAGGTCTTCTGTTGAATATTCAGGAAGATTATAATTGTACAAAAGTTTGTGTTTTTCTACCTCCTCAATGAATTCAATATTTATCAACTGATCATTCATAGTGAATGAATTATCCCAATATAATATGATATTTGAATTATTTTAAGTTAGGGCTTCAGGTATAATATACTAATTTTAATAATAAAATATAAATTAATTAATAAATCATTTATTACCATGCAATCATGCAACTGAAACTGAAATTCGACCGACAAGCACAGTTGCACACGACCAGTTGGAAACTTATTAAAAATCGGTTTAGTTTAAGTCGTCTAATGTGCGGTATCCTATTACGTAACATATGCAAAGTCACAAAACGGTTGTTTGAGCAACTGGTTTGCGATTCTCGTTGCAAAACATTCGCGTCATATGCGGAGGGCCTTAGTATACAATAACATAGAAGTGAGTAAAATAATGTTAAGTTTGTACAATGTGTTGAGAAGGGTTGTTAATGTCAGCACATTGTACGCCCATTTCGCTGATACATTTTATTGATGCTCACCAAAATTTCTGGTTGAACATAAAAATGCGCACCAGTACACCACGCCGGTGCTGTTAGATAAAAAACGCTATGAATGTTGTATGACCATTTGTACTGATACGCGTGTGTAGTGTAATACCGCCTGAGTAAATGTAGTGTAAATTGATGAGATATTTAGAAAACGCTCTAATATCATTATCTTATTGTTATTAAAGCACAGTAACAACCTAGATATATTACATACATATAACCGTGTTGATAGCACAGAATAAATGTATTTTGTAATCAAACCAATAAATGTGATATCATAGTAAACATCATAGTACAAATTATAGTCACTTAATTTAAATTATTATTCTATGATTCTTAATTATTATGACAACACATATACTGGGCAATTTATATGGACGTGTATGGGCGATATAGTATTATGTAATATTTATATATATATTTCGTACCATATGAGTATGCATTTTCATTGCTCAAGCCCCAAAACCTCAAAACCTTCATTCGACCTACAATATTCTGTCATCTGTATACGTACCTAAATCAACGATCGTATAACGGATTGTACAGCAACTTTACATTTAAAAACATGTAGAATCATGTGTATATATATATATATATATATATATAGGCATATACGATTTTCGCAGAATCTTGTTATAGCCAGTTTTGATTGCTTCAGCTTTCCATCAAAGTCCTCATATTAGCTTTATAAATGCAAGGTTTCGGGACATTAAAGATCCATAACCAACGCCGGCAAGCCAAGCAATCAGTCCCGTGTTGTTGGGATGATTATAACGTTGGGATGATCTGTCCTAATTTTCGATGAAGTCACAGACAATCTAGCTCCACTTCACATTCAGACTATGGGTAATCACCGGTAATTCTCTCCGCAAAGTAGTTAAATAGGAATTTCGGAGAACCTTGCAGGGTGAGGAAGATGAACCTCTAAATACATGGTGAAGCCATTTACAGTAGCGACAACCACAGCCTTTTGATCCGTAACCACTATAGTTGTACTCACTACCTAAGCTCTTTCGTCAGATCTGGGACAGTGGATCGGATATAATAATTTTTAAAAAATAGGATATAATAATACCAATTGTTTAAAAATGATCATTGTTTTTACTTATAGGAAAAATGTTCCGAAAAACATTCTGCTCATGGATTAATTGTAAATATATATATTGAATTATAATATTTCAATAACATATTAGATAAAAATAATAACTTTTTCTGATAATATCAAATATTATCACCGTTTATTAAATTTTTATTGCCAATGGAAATTTATTTGTTTAGTACAAATGTTATAATTATTAGGTATATAAAACTTAATATTAATACTGTTTATATATTTATAAATTATAATATACATACAAAATATCCCGGAACACGGGATATTGTATTCTAAAAAATTTCTCTAGCCACAGTTCATAATGTATATTCATGACCTTAAATCTTAGATAAATAGTATTTATATTTAAGAAATCATTTTTTATCTATTATTACAAAACTATTTGTGTTTTACCATTGTTTATTTTTTATATCATAAACATAATTCATGCTATGCATCCATCCATAAAAATCTCTAAAAAATAAAGGTTCTAACACAATTAATAAAATTAAATTTTTTCATATATTGAATTTAATAAATTTAATAAAATAAATAATTTTGTGATATTATGTTAATATCACTATTAACTATAATATAGCCTATAAGAGTATCATAACTTCTAAAAATAGAAATCTCGTGTAAAAATGAAAAAAAACTTGGCCTTTTAATACATTTTAATATAAAGAATGTTAGAACATAGAATTTTTATTTATATAATATAAAAATATAAAATAATATATAATAAATACAATGTTTTGAAGTATAACTTTTCAAGTATTTTTTTATATTTACAGTAACTTATGGTAAGTGTGCATAGAATATATTATTACACATTATATATTTACAATATATATATATATAATATGTATAGTATATGTATATATAAATATATACTTTTATACCTAAATTTTAAGTTGCTTAAACGATATAATTATCTATAATATTCCTCTAAAGTAGATGAAAAATATTAAAAATCAAAAACACTTAACGTATAATAAATAATAACATTGAATTATAATAAGATATTATTTTTTCCTCTTTTTCTTCACTATGTGTAAAAATAAAACTGTATAAAACTAGTCGGTAGAGAATAAATTATTAACTTTGTCGGGTAAGATACTGGTAGTGAATATACTGAAATTAAAAACAATGATAAATCATATCTAAAAAGTTCAGTATATAATATTAATAACCAAGATTTTATTAAAATCCAGTGAATGATATCTTCCCTCCTCAATAAATGGTATTTCTTTGTACTTATATAATAATTTGATCTCAATAAAGATAATAGTAAATCAGATAAATGTAGAATAAAAAATTATATAATAATACATATCATACTCTTATGCAATTTTACGGGGTGTTTTTTTTTTATATTATGTATTAGGTAGTAACTTAATTCTAGTTGCTACAATTTACCACATCTATCTTTAATACAAATAAGAATATAAGTCATTTTTTTTTTTAAACTTCATCTTAACTATAATAACCTACTCTTAATTTTTATATTGTGCACATTGGCGGTGTCGTAATACATTATTACATTAAAAATAAATATTTAAATCTCTATAGATATAAAGATAACCGGCATATGGGTTTTTCCTAATCAAATTATATCATTTTATGAAATTAGTGTTAAATTTTATGATTTCGTTTATTTTACTTAAATAATAATAATACATTATTATTAACATAATTTTAATATTAAGTACATAATATATTATATACACTTACCTATACATATATACTTTTTTGTAGATACTCATCTAGATGATGATCTAGCATGGTGTAAGTAATCTTTCTCAAATAATTAATATTTGATTGAATATATTAAACTATATATTTGACTTTTTTTCTTGGAATTATTAACTATATTACGAATAAGATCGTATAATGGAGTTTTTGGTCCCATATAATTTAAATAATAGATATATCATGTTTTTTCTTTCTAGAAATAACTTTTAGGGAAGAAGGAATCAAGTGGGAATTCTGATATAGAGAACGTTATTGCTGCTAAGTTTCTCAGTAGATAGTATTGTTAACATGTAATGTTTTGATTTTTCTATCACGTTGTTTTCATAGATGAAAAATAATACTACCGATTACAATGAACATTTTTATAAATATGAAATCAATAAATCATTTATTCTTAACTACTAGGTTATTGTTGATTTTTAAATTTTCAAATTTTTTTGAACAGAGAAAAATATGCCATTATTCTTTTTAATTGTTTAAACAAGATATTATAGTATCATAAGCATGCGAACCGCAAATAGTGTTAATATTAATTTGTAGTTTAAACTACGTAAAAATGTATACCTACATTTAAGATTTTCAATAAGAAACATCATAACGTATCGATACGTGAGCGTTATGTTAATACATATCTATCCATATCACATTCATAGGTCATAGGGCGATAAGAGCCGGTACATAACTACCGCCACTACAAGACAACACGTATCGTTATTGTTGGCACCTACTATATTTATTGTTGATAAATTTCATTTTGGCATAATAAATTTTATAGTTACTATTTTCATGTTTTTTTCATTTTTAGACTTAATATAGTCTATTGAAAAACTATCAAAGAAATTAAAATATTTATATTAAAAAAATATAGGCATATATAATTAAAGTAACTATATAAATTTAATTTAGTAAAATAAAATTAAGTAATATTTACACCTATAAAATAAATTAAATTTATAATTTTTTCTGAAGAAAATCGTATAGGAATCTATTTGTAATTATTCTTTAAATTTTATCTATTATTTATTTTATACAATTTACTGGAAATAATTTAACAAAATATGAATGTAGTTATTTAAATTTTTAAATTTAAATAATACAATTTACTTGAAATATATCAATTTTAGTTTATATTTTTAAATATATCTTATCATGTGTGATATAAAAACGAATTTTCAAAATAATTATACGAATATTATCTTTTTGTCAGTATTTACAACAAAAAATATAACCAATTCAAAAACTGCGTATGATTTATAACCTAATGTAATACTCCATAACTATTAAAAGTTGAAAAAAAAATAAAGAAAATTAATATTAAAATTTAAAAAATAAAATTTCTTTTTTATTCAATGAAAAAAATTGAATGAAGTTAGTTAGTAAGTTGGGTAAAACCAATTATACAATTGAAGTTGTAAAATATATAAAAAATTAATTTCTCTACTTATTAATACATTAATATAGTGTAGCAATTGAATACGAACACATGGTGGTTACAAGTTGGTGGCAAATACCTATGCGAGTCACTTATCACAAAACATGCAATATGAATATAATAATCAATCGTAATAATATGTAAATATAAATAAATACCCAGTTTCTACAAAAAGAATTTGTTTTTATTTAACAAATACGTATTTCGAAAACAATGTTCTCATCTTCTAAAAACTACTAGTAGTTGTTTAACACTGAAGATGAGAACATTGTTTTCGAAATACGTATTTGTTAAATAAAAACAAATTCTTTTTGTAGAAACTGGGTATTTATTTATATTTATAAATAATTCTACAAGTA